>QLTV01002719.1:1164634-1206963 GCA_003457575.1 Thermophis baileyi | reverse complement strand
CTCCCCTGCCTTCTCTCCCGCAGGCTTGCCCTACAGAGGCCTCTCCTCTCCTATCCCCCTTCTCTCCCTCAGGCTGGCCCCATTGATCCTCTCCTATCTCCTTGTCTCCCTCAGGCTTGCCCCACAGAGGCCTCTCCTATCTTATCCCCTTCTCTCCCTCAGGCTGGCTCCACTGATCCTCTCCAAACTCCCAGCCCGCAGGCCGGATGAGTCACGTGCTGGCCACGGCCAAGTGGCAGTTGGAACAGAGTTCTTTTCAGGTGGGGAGGGGGAATAGAACGTCTAACTCCTGAGCATCAGAGCATGTTAATAATAATATAAGAAATACTAATGATCTGATGGTCATTTCAAAAAATCCTTTCTTAGTGAGCACCTAGAAGCCAAGAGGAACATACGTGCCAAATTTCAAGTTTGTATTCTTTATGGTTCTGGAGATTTCATGATTCTGCATGAGTGTTTTTCGCATTTATATATATAGATATACTGTCACATTTGTCAGATAAAAGTCTTCCATGTGCACTTGAGTGAGAATTTACAGCCAAATTAATAGTTAATCTTCCAGTAACAACTAGAACTCTGAAAGAAAATGTTTGCAATGGAAACAAGTTTTGTAATAGCTGTTTCAGAATAACAGCTAATATCTTTTATACTGTGCAAGATAAAAGAATGAGTACATTTAGAGTACAGTATAACAAAAAAAGAGTTAAAAACTCTTTCTTTACACAGCTCCTACATCAGGACATCGTGTGTAATAAATGCTGATGCTTACAGCATTTGCATAATAAGAGCTGATCTTAGCATCAGCATATAGTGTCACTATGAAAAATTCATAAGGATTTGGAGCTGATAAAGGATTCTTAATTATTAATATTCTACTTCAGAATCTACCGTAGGTTTACAATACAATGTAAATTAATGAAGTTAAAACCCTTGCTGTATGTTAAAACATATCCTCTGTTCACAAACATACCCAAACTTGCCAGATATACAGAAAGAAATTTGGTGTATAATGTACTGTAGATAGATGGATTCAAAAACCAATATAGTATATGTAGTATATGTAAAGGAAACTATGCGTCAATAAATAACTATAGGTAGTTCTTAACTTATGACCACAGTTGTGACTAGAACATCCATCACTAAGGAATAAGGTCTTTAAATAAGTTGCCCCCAATTTTATGATTCTTGCTGAAGTCATTATGCAAAGCACATGCTTGTTAAACAAATCCAGTTTCCCCCACTGAATTTGCTTGTTGGAAGCCCCCTGGAAAGATTTAAAATGGTGATCACATGACCCCAGGATGCTGCAACTGTGGTAAATTATTGTCACATAATCTTGAATTTTGATCATGTGACTGTGGGGACACTGTGACAATCTTGAGTGTGAGGACTGGTTGTCAAGTAATTTTTTTTAGTGGTATTGTAACTTTGAACAATCATTAAATGAACAATATGTACTGTTTTAATATGGAAAGGGTGAAATCAGTGAACAAGTAGTATCAACTGGGAAAGTCAGTGTAGGAGATAAATTTCTTTAAAAACTCTCTAAAGATTGACTGTTGGTTTCAGCAGTTGCCAAAGATTTTAGATATGAGTTCCTGACCAATGTTGGCCTTCAATCCTGTTGTAAATAAAACTACAAGAAAGACAAAAATGCGGATGCTCATGGTTTCCATGGACACCTTGTTGCTCACACATCTGCTGTTTTTTTCCCCAAAATAAATATATATATATATATGTGTGTGTGTGTGTGTGTGTGTGTGTGTGTGTGTGTGTGTTTATTGTTATGTTATTATTTATTACATTTTTATGCCACCCATCTCCCCTACAAAGTGACTCTGGGTGGCTTACGAGTTATAAAACATTAAAACATTAAAATTACACAGATTAAAGTATTATTAAAAACTGTACAGGTAGTCCTTGACTTACAAGAGTTTGCTTAGTGTGACCACAGTTACAACGGCACTGAAAAAAGTGACTTATGAACATTTTTCACACTTATGACTGTTGCAGCATCCCCACAGTCACATGATTTACATTCAGATGCTTGACAACTGACTCACATTTATGACGTGTGTGGTGTCCCGGGGTCACGTGATCACCTTTTCAACCTTCTCGCAAGCAAAGTCAATGGGGAAGCCAGATTCACTTAACAACCGTGTTACTAATTTAACAACTGCAGTGATTCAGTTAAAACTGTGGCAAGAAAAGTCGTAAAATGGGCAAACTCACTTAACAAATTTCTCACTTAGCAACAGAAATTTTGGGCTCAATTGTGGTTGTAAGTTGAGGACTACCTGTACTAAAACCCAAACTAAGAGAGCTAACATTTATGAGTAAAGCAACCTTACTTTTCATTTATTTCCTTCTCTCTGCATTGGTAATTCAGATGTTTTCTTTACATTCAAATCGTTTCGTGTATGTTCACCAAATCACACAATATAATAAGAAACACAGTTAACGCTTTCTGTCTTCAGTTTAGTTCCTAATAATATTGTTTGAACATCAGGTACTTGTCTTGCCTTGTCTTGCCTTTCATTACAAGAAATGCAGAAGTCATGGAAAATTACTTAGTAATTTTAGTAAGGAAAATGTATTGCACTGGACCTCACAGAGGGCTTCCATTTTCCTAGTGCACATTTCTCTAGTGTTGTGGGTGGAAAGTTAGTGGGCTGTTAAAGAAAAGAACAGTAAGTGCAGTTGCTACTATAATCGTACACATCATAGCAGGCCCTGCCCATGATTTTTGGCTGTACATAGAAAGAGGAGAGCTTCTTTGCTGAGACTCGTGACCTATTTTTGAACATATTTGGGGTTTGATCAGCTGTCCGTTATAGCTCTCTTCTCTTGAAAATAAATTTATTGGGAAATAAAGCATTAATACAAAAGATTCTGCTATTTCTATTTTTATTATTTATATAATTGAAAAAAATGCAGTCCTGAACTTACTGGCGGACACTGTGCAAGCTTATCGGCTGCAACCAGCTGGACATTTAAATGTTTGCTCTGCGACTTTCCTCTTGACTTGATCAGTCGCTGTAAAACCTGAAAAGACAATGCAAAGTAACAGTGAGGTTGTTTCACGGCTGTCAAACTTTTTTGGGAGGTGTGTGACACGATACTTTGCATTTTATGCTTCAGGTATTAAACCCGAAAGCTTGTTGCATCTCTATATAAGTTTGTCCTCCTTTGGTAGAATTCCCAATGTTACTGCTGGATCTATGTACATTAGGGTCAAATTAAGTCTGGGTAAATCCTACGCCAGGGGAATGGATCCTCTTGAAACACGGTGTCTACAAAAATCACTGGCTGAACTCTTATCTAGGCCTGGACTAGTATTTCTTAGCATTTAGTTTAAGAACAACCACCAGGTGCTTTGCAAAATACCAAAATAAAATAATTTTATCCATATGATCTGACCTCTACATTTGAATGTGATCAAAGGAAAGGCAGAGAAGAATAAAATGGTATCAACAGGATGATTTCAGATATATTTCACCAAAGAAAGGAGTCTGCATTGGAAGTTGAAGAAAAACAAATAGTTGAATGAGTAGCAAAGTACATTGTCTTAAGACCAGAAGACAAGATAGTGGAAAATAAGGTCTTCTTTGGGGGGGAAAAAAAATCCAATGTCACAGCATTCTCCATCACAGACCAGAATATTTCCCGAATGTCATTTCTAATCAAAAGTATATTTTCTTCACTTTTACTAAGTCAGTATAAATCAGTCAAGTTCCAAGTACTTCTCAAATTTCTATTTTTAGAGGCACATTACTTGTGCCCTTTCATGATTTGGTGTAAATGTTTTTCAAGGGCTACTAATTTCTTTGCATTCTTTCTCTGGAACCTAATAATTACTCATGGATTTTCTTTTCTCTATATCAGGGGTGTCAAACTCGCGACGACACATTGTCGTCATGTGACATATCGCAACTTTTCCCCCCTTCGCTAAACCGGGGGTGGGCGTGGCCAGCGCGTGACGCATCCAGCCCATGGGCCACGAGTTTCACATCCCTGCTCTATATGCTCATGTGATCAAAATTCAGATGCTTGGCAACTGGTTCATAGTTATGACCTTTGCTGTGTCCTAGGATTATGTGATCACCTTTTGCAACCTTCTGACAAGCATCTGGGGACAATGGGGGAGCCAGTTTCACTTAACAACTAGGCTACTCACTTATTAACTGCAGTGATTCACGTAACAACTGTGGCAAAAAAAAGTCATAAAATGGGGCAAAACTCAACAAATGTCTTACTTAACAACAGAAATTTTGGGCTCAATTGTGGTCGTAAGTCGAGGACTACCTGTACTGTTCACTTGATATAACTTCCAATTTAATACATGGTGAAACATAATACATTTTACAAATGTTCAGCTGTTCTGGGGTAGTGTCCACTGAAGAGTGAAATTATATCTAAGGACAACTTAAAGCTACATTATCTCAATCATGGGCTAGAGAGAACATGCAGGTAACATGTCATACACACAGCAAAGAAAAATATTTCTACAAGGACAGATATGAATGGAGAAAGGCCAAGAGACAAAGAGGCTAACCTTTGGAGATGATACTTTAACATGGACAATAATTGGAGCTAACGATGTCTTAATAAGTTGTGCAGGGTGGTTAATTGTATCTGCATCTAGAACAACCAATTGCAAGGATCGTGCCAGTTCAAAAATTCGTTCAATCTCACTCTGTACTTCCGCTGAAAAATGAAAGACCCAGAAAACATGAGTAACATATTTTGGAACAAATCAAAGTATTTATGTTTACACATAGATACCATTTTAGCTGGACTTGTAATTTCTGATACTCAAGCTTTCAATCGCATCCCTAATTCTAAGTAAAATAAGACACCGCATTCTTTGAAAAGTTCAAAGTGGTATGGAGAGAGAATGAAGCTTGATTCTTGTAGGATCAAGCTTCATTCTCTCTCCATACAACTTTGAACTTCATATACAGTACTTCCACTGTGGAGAAGATCCATCTAATATAGAGATGTGCCTTCTAATCATTGTGTATTTAACGTCAATAATGCAAAACTGAACTAAGAAAGAAAACAAATAATAAACTACCATTATAGGATGGATGGTAAAAAAGAAAAGGTTTTAGTATCTACATGCTTTACTCTGTACCAAAACATTATGTCTCCCAATAGTTTCATGTGGGGAGTGGGGCAACCTTGATACTGGAGGTCCAGGGTCTCCATCTCTCCTCTCCCATTATCCCCAATTGAAATTGCTTGCTTAGGAAAGAGCAGAACTACTATAATAAAGTGCTCTCAATTCCCAACCCTCATAGTGACACAAAAGAATACCATGATTGACACTAAAGCCCACTAGGAGATCTAGTAGACCAAAGGCTATTGCTCTCTCCCCACTAGGTCATCCACAAGAGTTGTTAATGTGGTTTCCATCCCATGTTCAGGGCTAAAACTGTTGCCCAACAATATAAGCAATCTGATTTTTCCAGAATCCTTGGTAATGTTGATCCACCATCTTCCTCTGAAAGGGAAAGTCAGGGACAGGACACTATTTGCTCAAAATTGCTGGATCCAAGGCAAGCCTCTTGAGGACTTGAAGGGCAGTATCTTCTACTCCCATAATGAAGCACTGACCACTGTCTTGATCCAGCTCCTTGTCCCCTCTCTTGGCAAGGATCAGAGCATGGCAATTCCATGTTTTTGTAACAGCAGATAATACTTCTCCCCTCCTCCACAAAATTGGGGGGGGGGGGGGAAATGGCCATCACCATGCAAAACTATTACAATCTATTTCTGGGGGGGGAAACTTACCTAAACTGGACCTGGTATTTGACCGTTCAATTATTGCCCTTTTGCTTGGATTATTTAAAACAGATCTCTTGGCAAGAGAAATGTCAGCTGTCACTCTAGTTATTGATATCCTACCAAAAAAACAGGACAAAACAAAATGATTTAAATGCAAGTTGTTTGTGAAAAATGTTAAACTGCCTTTTACAACACAACATTCTAAAAGAAGCATGATATTGTATGATCAGGGAGGCAAACAATTCTGCTGAAAAGCAAAGCTATTTCATTTACCAAAAACATTTATGAAAAAGCCAGCAAAATACTACTAATAGACCCCATCACCATCAATGCTAACAAACCTAAAGCAAAACAAAGCAAAGCACATACCATTATTGTTCACTGTTTCTGTATACAATGTGTCCCTTCAATTTAATGGCAAAATACAAGATGGGTATTTACTTTATTAAAATTATTGTAGAAAGGGACTTCTGGGTGGAGAAAATGAGAAATGATGTGACTACAAACTGTGGAGACAATGCTGAGGTAAAGATTAGTGATTAGGTGGTAAGCCTGAAGTAGTGGATTTTCTCTGGATAAGGAGAAGCCAAGAGATTGCCCATGTGCACTCCGGAAGGCAGCTCCTTGTGAGGAGATCTGCAGAACTTTGCAGGGTTACTCACAAGTATGACCATTGAGAGCCAAGGAAAAAACATCAGGCTCACAGCCTCAGCAGAGCCTATTTAAAGATGTTAGGTTCACTTAAATCTCCACTTTCTAAAGCACTTTGAAGTATAACCTTTTTTATAAAAAGAACAAAGATCTTCTTAGCAGAAGAGCATAAGGACCTGGTGAGGGTTCCTTTGACCAAGATTAAAGATTAAAACAAAAACCAAGATTAAAGATTAAAACAAGATTAAAGACAAACAAGGATTTAAAAATAATAAAAAAGCAAAAAGCTGGCTAAGAATTTAAAGTAGGAATGCTTAAAATGAACTAAGGGGACAGTTCAGTTTGGAATTACTTACTTTAAAGTACTGTTGAAATAATTAACTAATTATGCATAGTTCCATGGGGAAAAGGATTGTTTAGATTTACCAAACACAATTAGTTAGTTTTGTTAAGCAAAGAGATAAGATGAAAGATTATCTGACTATAAAACTACAGAGTGCTAAATGGATCGGAAGAGTTGAGGATATAGAGAAAGGGGAAAAAAATAAAGAAGAGTGCATGGAGGAAAAATGTGTAAACAAAGAAGAAAAAATGAATTAAAAACTTGAAGACTCTGTACTGAAGATGAATGGGGAGGTTGAACAAAAGATGAATAAAAAATGAAGAATCTCCAATGCAAATAAGTCAGAAGCATTAAACCAAGAGATTAAAAAAGTTTTTGACAATGTGATACTACTTGATTCAAAAATTCTGTTTGTGATTGACAGCAATTACAGGACAATCTAGTGAAGATAAGAAAGAGAAGGTTGATGAAGCTTAAAAAATTTCAATATGGAAGAAGAAGTGGATGCAAAAGTGAATCGATACAAGAAATGAAGTCAAGAAATGCACCAAGAAATAACAAGACTTGTTAGGAAGAAGTCAAGAGACCAGGACCTACAACAACATCTCAATATTAAGCAGAGGATTATTAACAGCAGAATACTGCAGAAGAGAAAAGAATATAAAGTTGACCTGTTTGATCAGGGATAAGATCATAAGTATCTTTATAAAGTTCAACTTTTGGCTGAATATGGATAGAAATGAACTAATAATTTTTAGATTTGCCACATGAAAAGGACTGGACATGGGAAGAAATGAATTATATATGCAATTTTAAATGAGAAGTAGTATTAAGTTTGTATGAAACTGCTACAAAGATCAAAAGTTGCCTATTTTTTTTAATTTTGTGCGTTTTTTCTTTCCTTTTTTTTGAATTTCACTTTTAGTACATCCTCATATTTTCGTTTTATTAGTTTAAAAATCTTGAATAAAAATTATATAAAATTATTGTATAAAAAACCATCTGTAATATTTAGGATTGAGAAATAAATCCATGTGCATTTTTATTCCACAGGTTTATTCTATAAGGCTGCAACCACCTCAACAGCAAAGAAGTTGATGGCAACCTTGATTGTTTTATGCCTTCTCTTCTCACAAGAGAGGAGGGTGTAAGTGCTTTGTCTCACCATTGTAATGCTAGTTAGGGTTAGGGTTACATATTATTAGATTAATATGGTAACTGGCAACCCTGACAGTTACCATATTAATTTACTACAAACAACAATTAGTAACAGAGTTATTCAACAATATATATATTCATTACTGTACTTTTTTTATCCCAACACATCACATTTATCTTCCAAATGTTGGCACGGTGATCGATGGATGGATGGATGGATGGATGGATGGATGGATGGATGGATGGACGGTAGATAGATGCATAGATGTGTATCTATATCATCCATATCTATTATATATCTTTCTAGATGTTATAAATCAGTGCTATCCTGTCTTCGTAAGAAGGGAACTGACATCAACTTCAAAGCTGGAGAGATTTTATTTAAAGAAACCTACTAAAGATGAAGGAAATAGTCCAATAAAATGTAGATTTAGGCATATGTTCAATTTGGCAAAACACTCTTCTTTAGAGCAGAAAGGGTGAAAAAGTCTGGCCTAAGAGAAATCTCTTTCTTTTATGCCGAACAGACAAGGCCGATCTTTATGGGTTATGGTGCTCCTCAGTTTTTTTCATTTGTGGTACAAAAATACAATCTGCAGAGGATTTATTCATAGCAACCCTTGACTTGCCATTGACAGTTACCATGGTTTCCTATAAGAAAACAATGATGCCCAGTTTTCATATTTAAATGCTGCACCAAACGACATCTGTCAGCAGGAATGACGAAATGCTTGCTCTTGTACTTAATATAAACATTTCTCATAACCAGGCAACAAGCTTTAGGTAAGTAAGATAATTCAGAGCTCCAGGAGAGGGCAAAGTGAAAGTATTAATGAGTACCATCACCTAAACTAACATTCATTGATATGATGCATTTAACTGCAGAAACATCCAATGGAGCTCCTATTTAACTAGGATCACCTTAAAGGCAGGGGTGGGTTCCAATTTTTTTGACTACCACTCTGTGGGCGTGGCTTAATTTTGTGGGTGTGGCTTAATTTTGTGGGAGTGGCTTGACAGCCATGTGACCGGGTGGGAGTGGCTTGATGGCCATGTGACCGGGTGGGCGTGGCTTGACGGCCATGTGGCGGGGCGGGTGTNAAAATGTGGTGAAAAAGTGACTTATGACCATTTTTCACACTTAACGACCGACGGTCATTAAGTGCGAAAAATGGTCATAAGTCACTGTTTTCACTGCCATTGTAACTTTGAACAGTCACTAAATGACTAGTTGTAAGTCAAGGACCAACCTGCACTTAAAAGCCACACACAGATGAACGCATAGAGTCCCTTGCAAGTTGGGTGTCATACAAATTTAATAAATAAATAAATAAATAAATATGAAAGCAGCCATGGAGTCACATAAAAGGTGATTGCTGCAAGAAGCAATTACCTCAAAAACCAGTTATCACACAGAAACACACAAAATTGTCAGAAATGGTGTAGGGTCTCCTGCTTGAGCAAGGGGTTGGACTAGATGACCTACAAGGTCCCTTCCAACTCTGTTAATGTTTTGTTTTTTTAAAAAAAGAATAGTAGAGAGAGAGAGAGAGAGAGAGAGAGAGAGAGAGAGAGAGAGAGAGAGAAGATATGATAGATCTTTTTTCTCCGGTGTCTTCTTTGTGACCTCTCTGATCCTTAAGGGCAACAATGCTGTTACCACATCCTTTTTGAGCCACTTCCACTTAACTCTACAGTTCCTTTGTTTCTTCCTCCAAGTCCCTCTCTGAAATGTCAGGAAGTCCTCTCCCAAAGTCATCCATCTTATTACTCCCCCTGGTGCTCTGCCAGGCCCAGACAAGGAGCCATTGCTTCCGGCATCCCTGCTGTTTTAGCCCTGTATCTTTCTTTTTAAAAGAAACCAAGATGCGACTAAGGTTTCTGTCTACAACTTCTGGCAGGACTTTTTCCAAGAGGCTTTTCTTTAGAGAAGGAGAAGTAGTTTATGTGGTTTGTGTTTTTTACTTTCACTTGCACGACTGACTTCAATTTTATCCAGAATACGTCTTCATTCTTGCCTCCTCTGTGAGGCAAGGATTAGAATGTCCCAAATTTCCTGCAGCCCAATAAACTCAGCTCAGAAAAAAAAAAAAAAAAAACGGAAAAAAATAAAAAAAAAAAAGATGGCAGCCCCCACGGATCGGCAACCACGGATCCGGTTCGGATGACGTCACTAGCGGGTCGCTACCGGTTCGTCCGAACCGGTAGGAACCCACCCCTGCTTAAAGGGCTTGCTCACATCCTCTTAGTTGTAGGCATAAACAAACGAAGGTTCAATACTATATGCAAAAATATTCATATTTTTCTTTGCTAGGTGAGAAGCAATTGCAAATACTCTCTGCAATTTATTTAGCCATTTAATTTAATACAGCAGCACTCAATCAATATGTCATTTTATCCTTAAAAAGGTAAGAGCAAGTTTGATTCACGTGGAAAATTTGGTGCTTAAGCAAATGTGCTGAACCAAACTTAAGCAACCACTTTATCTTTAAATGGAGGTATGAGACCTATTATAAAATAAAGTTCAGCAGTAGTTTAAGCCAGAAAATCTGCCCACCTCTGACTTAGCTGATGTGTGAACCAGGCCAAAACCTCATCTGCTTTTTAAAATTGGGAGACTTTTTATGATATATATTTTCCTGAATTTTGAAAAGGGCATTTAACAGGGTTACGTGGATAACATATACTCTTCCTGATGTATCTGCATATGCTTTTCATAAGGCAACTACCAATTAAATGGGATCAGGGAAATTCACACATTCCTTTTCCTTTTAGCCAGGCAAATTAAAATGATAAATGCCCATGTTTTGGTCACTTAAAAAAAATGAAATAATGCTTGTGTAAGAAGCATTAACACAATAAATAACAATACTGTTTATATAAGAATCAAGTAGATAAAGATGATAATTTGAGGATCCAGCTTTGGAGATATCCAGGATGGGGTTTTGTTGGTTTGTTTGCTTGCTTTTTATAGGTAGTCCTTGACTTACAACAGTTCATTTAGTGACCGTTTGATGTTACAATGGCACTGAAAAAGTGACTTATGACCATTGCAGCATCCCGATGATCACATGACCAAAAATCAAATGCTTGGCAACTGGTTCATATTTATGACGGTTACCATGACCTGGGGTCATGATCACCTTTTGTGACCTTCTGACAAGCAAAGTCAATGGGGAAGCTGAATTCATTTAACAACTGTATTACTAAGTTAACAACTGCAGTGATTCACTTAACAACTATGGTAAGTTAAGTCGTAAAATGGGGCAAAATTCACTTAACTACCATCTCACTTAACAGAAACGTTGAGCTCAATTTTTGCCATAAATCAAGGACTACCTGTATTGTTAATTGTAATCCTTTCCTGTATCCAGGTCAAGAGTGCAATTGTATTTTCTAAGCAGTAGCTCCTATTAAATGAAACACAGTCCACATTATCCAAAACTGGCAAATGCCTGTAAGTTCCCATCTTTGGTTTATCTACTGCTGTACAGCTTGGCCCAGGAATGTAATTGTAAGCCCTAACCTGCCACTCTGAGGCTTCAAATCTGCTCTTGGATAAATGATATCTGAACGTATTTGGCTCTGTTTTTCTCTCCTCCATGTTCTTTAGTTGGTGCTCCTCAACTGCATATGATGTGTGTGTCTATGGCATATATCAGGGATCCCTAACCCCCAGGCTGTGGCCCACTACCGGGTCTTGAGCCTTTCAGAACCAGGCCGCGGAGGTGGTACCCCACTTCTGCGAGTAGGCAAGCACGTGCGCTTCATTTGTGTGAGCAGCAGGCACAATTGCTTGCCGCTCGTGAAAATGGAACTGTGCGCGTGCTTGAATGTCCCTCACTTGGAACCATCCCCTCACCTCCCCCTCCACTGGTCCGCAAAGCCAGAAAGGTTGGGGAACTCTGACATGTATGTATACACACACACACACACACACACACACGCACACACAAAGAATATCTATATTAATGTAATTCCAAAGTGTTTCTCATCTACATCAAAAAACACACTATGTCCTTCTAAAGTGGCATGAGTCCAAAGTAAATACTCCGTCACATAATGTTCTGAGTTGGCAATAAATTGTTTCATGCTAGCTCTTGAAATAAAGTACTGCTTAAGTAGCCTAAAATGGAAGAATCTACCAGCAACTACCAGCTGCTTTGAGAATTTTTAATTTTTACCCAGCAGAATACCAGCTGATGCCAACAACAGAACCCGTGAAGCTAACATTTGGTACCACAAATCACCTTCAGAGTTAGAACAGTCGGGAACTTGCATATCCACTTTAAACCTAACAGCTTGAGAGATAACACCTGAGCTTCCAATTGGTCTAACTTTTCCATCTTTCTTCCCTCGTTTATTTAGGGAAAGTCATTGCAGTATTTGAACAAATGTGAAGAAAAGGCATCATATGCCTCTATTAAGTCTTGACAAGGGTCTTGGCAGTAGCAGGAGGCTGTGTGTGTGCGCGTGCACATATTATTAGTGAACGAATTCAGAGAAAACTGAGGAACGCAAAGTAAGTTCTAAAAAAAGAAAGGAATTGCTTACATAAAGAAGAACAAACTCACAGAGAAAAGCCCCAAAGTTTCCCCAAAATAAAGATGTTATTGGCTCAGCATACTTTATATTTGTTACACAGTATGCTAATGTAGAGAACACAATGATGTGTTACCCCAGAGTGTAAAATGGCCAGTATAATCCTTATATTTATGAGGCTTTAGGGTTTGCCCTGTCATTTCTACCATCCCTTGCATCTTTCTCCCTTTAGCTTCCCAACTTGGATTAAATGAGTTCCAAAAAGTAGGCATGGTAGCCTGGACTGGCCTTGGTCACAATCTCACCGAATAATCTGGTTGATTTGTATTCTAGTCTAACGGGCAAAAAACAAAGACACAGGAGATGAATAGTACAGCCAATGTACTGGAGTGGAGCGGAAGAAAAAATGATAGATGGTGTTCTTACAGTCCTTTTCCTAATATATATTACTATAGTCTCATACAGCATTTTTCCATATAGATTTCAATTACATCTCAGTAATCCTTGCAACAGCCTTGAAAAATATTTCAGTATTATTATTGTTTCTGTATCAGAGAAAAGATATCAGAGAATCATTCCATGAGGTAAAGGCCAAGATGAAGTACAGGAAAATAGGTAAAATACAGTTGTTGTTTTGTTGTTGTTGTTGTTGTTGTTGTTGTTTTTAGCTAAGCAGTCTGTACTTCTGAAATTTATATCTTGCAAGGATTTTTTTAAAAACAAAAATGTAATTAAATCTCTTCATAAACTCAAACTTATTTTGTGTCATTGTTTCAAATTAAGAAAATGTCACAGAAATATTTAAGCAGTAAATTAAGAAGATCAACTGAAAAAGCAGTTTCAAAATTCAGAAATGCTGTCACCGGATTTATAGGTGCTATTAAAATATCCTTGAGATAGACAGAAGATGGATGGGAGCAAACATGATGCAAGAAGATGTCTTAAAATCCTGAATTCTAGTAGGAGAGCTTGTATCATGTTTTCAGATTTAGTGGTTTCACAAGGGCTTTGGGACACAAATCACTAGATGCAACTTGGTTATGATGTATGCGAATAAGACACCACTCACTGCAGAGCTAGTCCTTTGAAATTTACTTTGGATTCTTATGCAATGTAAGAAAGTTGTATTTCTAGAGATTATAAATTTTCATATTCATAATAAGAACGTAGTGACTTTTTATCAGCAAGAAATTGGGAGGAGATTTGCTGATCTACTGGGATACTATGATCCCAAAATGTTAGGTTCATCCTGCCAGTCCATCTATATCTATCCTGACCTCTTTTGATAGCCACTCTTTTCATAATGAGTCAGTCTGTGTTTCTGTGGAATATGTGTGTGAGAGAGAGCAAATGTAAGACAGAAATGCTTAGCATTTTTACACTACTAGCATTTCTACTCTCCAATCCCTCCTCATATCTTCAGATCCAGACTCCTAAGACCTTACTAATTGCTGTTAGCTGCCGTAATTTTTTTAAATGTATCATGGTGCTGGTATAAAACAGCTTAACTTGAAATATGTGTGTATAGGAGCATGCATATGCATGAACATGTCTATTGTGCATAAGCATCTGCAAGAAACCAAGATTAGGTCAAAAGGGCATAGTGCAAGAAATGATGCCATGACATAGGCTCCACCCTTATGTATTTGCAACCTGATGCCTGATGTTTGTATCATAAACTCATGCTGCATGTTTCATCCCTGCTCACATATGATCAATCATGTGCATATTGGGAGTTGGGACCTGCCAGTTCATTGTGCTCTTGACCTAATCTTGAAAGGGTAGATATTCTCATGGACACCACTGCCTTTTTCTGATTTCTGTCTTGTCTATAGCCCTGTGGTTTTTGGTGGACTTCTCCTATCCCAATATTAATCAAGCCCAGTGCTGCTTAGCTTCAAAACCCAGACTTTGTTGTTCACAAAGACCCCTTCATCCAATTCAGCTATTAAAATCTAACGAGAGATACAGTATATAGCTTTCCTCCAGGGGGCGATGTTTTCCTGTTCCATCCAACTCAATAGTAAGGATTACCTAAGGAGCAGGAACAGTGAGCAATCTAAAATGAATGCTTAGAGAGAAAAGCTAGAGAAATCCCAAAGCTGCAATCTGAAGAAGTTAATTAAGCCTGGATCTGAAATTATTAAACACGCAAATAACCTTCCTTAGACAAAGAACAAGCAAGATTTAGCTTCAGATTAATAGAACTAGGCAATCAGTCACGGATTCATCAGAGACTAAGTTCTGTGAAAAAGCTAGACTAATGAGAGCGAATATTTTTGTCAAAAAAACCCTAGACAATTTTATAGGGCTCACATAACTGACAGAACCACAGTATTATTAAGCATGATTAAGCCAAAGAAATTAAAAATTTCAAAACTCCAAACTACTTCCATTTTTTACTTTCTTATTCCCAGAAATGTTTGTCCTACCTTTTAAATAATTCCTAGGAATTTGGGTCAACTTCAGTTCTCAGTCCTTTGATAATGAATTAGGTGGCAACATTTGTTTGAGCAAGATTTTGTATTTTCTTTTTTTTTTCTTTTTTTTTGAGGAAACAACAGAGTTTTATTTAACTTTACTGAACAGAAAGCTCAAAACTCAAGTTTTAAAATATTCATTTCAGCGGAAAACATTTTGTTAAAATTCGATACATATTTTACAAGTTGAATCCATACAGACAGAAATAAGTACACTGAGTTCAGTTCTGCAAGAGAACTAGGCATAAGATGGCAGATGGGCTTATTAACTTGAACAATCACATTTTATTTATTTTGGGTATTTATACTGCATGCTAAAATATCTAATCAGTTAGTCCTATTAAGTATATATAATATAATGATTACAGAAAGAAATAGTATAAAAACACTTTAAATAAATAAAATAAATAAATGGACATATGTGCTTTCATGCATGTATGCTTCTATACATAATGCTATGGCAGCCAAAATCAGTTACAGAGTATAATGATACCATTGACTGAGACATCCATCTAGAAGCCTTCTATGGCAGGTGTCCCCAACCTTGGCAACTTTAAGACTTGTGGACTTCCAACTCCCAGAGTTCCTCAGCCAGCTTTGCAGGCTGAGGAACTCTGGGAGTTGAAATACACAAGTCTAAATGTTGCCAAGGTTGGAGACCCCTGTTCTAGGGAGAACCATGAATACAAAAGGGGGGGGGGGAGAAGAACATTACTGCTCACCTCCCATCGAACCTGTGTTTCAGGAAGTCAAACAGGGCTTTCTGCATCATGTCTGTTACCTTGCAGAGATAAAAAAAAAATGAAGTAATAAGATCAATAACAGAAAAAGAAGTCCCAAGTAAAAGAAGAAAGTGGAAAAGTAAGGCATCACAGATACTCAAAGTTCTATACACTGATTGTGGTGCCTTTAGCGAGTTAGCTCTCCTTCAACAGACATTTTCTAGGTAGACAGAAAGAATGAAATATTCTGCAACAGAACCTGGAAGTTTTCTGACATGCCTCGGCACTTGCAAATGAGAGACACAAATGTCACAAATTGGTCTGCTTTTTATACCCAACAACTCTCTGGGCTTTCCAGAATATGTTGGCAATCCTCGGTTCCAGTTTATGCCTGCCAGAAACTGTCAGAAATGATTCCTCTTTGCTGGCTCATGCTGCAGGTTGTTCCTTGACTGAGATCTAAACTATAGAGTTGGAAGGGGAAAATAAAGCCAAATCTTACTTAACTAAATGCTTAAATGCACCCATACAGAATAGAAGGGGCAAGATAGAAATGAAAGAAATCATCAACTCCACTAAATTTGGTAAGAAGTAGCTTTAATGACAGCTACCCGAAGTTTATCTTGTTCCTTTTGCAGGATGCATTTTTCTGTTCTCCAAATCCCCAAGAAATTGAGAGCATTTTATTTTTCTACTGAAATATTTAGGCACTAAGTCTTAATATGTGAAATCACCACCATGGCTGGATTTGCAAACCCAACTGAACCATCATCAAACAAACCACATGGTTTAGTGTTATGCATTAATCCAGCTATTATGTCTGGACTTAACTAAGCCGTATTTAATATTAATTATGATTTAGCAAAACAGACCAACTTTAATCCATGTTTCATGATCCCAGCTTATATCTGTGAAGTTTCCAAAAGATGCCCTAATTAATTCATGAGCCACAAATTAATTAGGGCATCTTTCGGAAACTTCACAGATATAAAGATTCACAGCAGCTTTCAAGTTGCCAATATCGATAAACCAGGAATAGGTGTGTATGTGTGTGTGAGATCAGAGCTAGTAGTGAACATAACCAAAATTTATTTCTTCTCTTTCTAACATTCGCTTCTCTCCCCCTTTCTCTCTCATCCCAATGCAAACATAAATGTTATGCAGAAGTAACCAAGATGCATCAATCATGGAGGCACATCCATCAGACTTGTGTATGTGTGTGCATGTATATAAATCATGGTTTAGCAGTAGATCCAAAACAGACCAGTCTGCACGGAAGAAAGGAAAGAGAAAAAGATAGCTGCCACAGTGGATAGGTTCAATTACAAAACACTTCATCCAAAAGTGCATAGGTGTCTTCTGTCCCCCTAGATCAGGAAACTATGATCTTTTTATGACTTGTGGACTTCAACTCCCAGATTTCCTGAGCCAGACATGCTGGCTCAGGAATTCTGGGAGTTGAAGTCCACAAGTCATAAAGGGGCCATAATTCCCCACCTCTGCCCTAGACGTTTTTCAATCACCATCCAACTTCCTTAGTTTTTCCTGGGTAAATGGACACACTGTAAACAAAATATGGGGTTGTAGTCTCTCACCATTTTTTTACACCTATCAGACCCACTGCAAAGACATTGGAAACAAAGACGATTATAGAGGCTGATGCTACGCTCTACAGCAAGCCAGCTCCTTTTTAAGTTTTTGTTTAAAATTAAAGATAACACTCTAGAAATGAAACCGTAGACTGAAGCAAGGGACCTGGGAGGCCCCATGGGAGATATCTTTCGTGCACTTAAACAAACATTTTAAAATTCCAAGTGAGCAAAGCTTAAATCCTTCCTCTTACACACCATCTGTCGTGCATGTGTTTTGTTTCTGTTTTAAGACAAACAAAAAGTCATATGAAAGATTGATGTCCATTTTATCTGAGAAAGTATGTATCTTCCTTAACAGTTTTTTTTTTAAAGGAGGGAATATGTTGCAGCTCTGGCAAAGCAATCTATTTTTCAAGAGAGTTCCCTTTTCTCTGCAAATCTTGGTTTATTCATTTCATGGATGTCAGACTTCGTTATCTGATTCAGATTTACCCAGTAATAAACCATTAAAGTGGCTCTGTCCAAACTGGGCACTGCAGATGTGCATGCCTTAAGTTTCACAGCTGGCTTGATAATATTAGCATTAAATTCAAATATATTTGTATAGTTATCAGATGAGGGAAAACATAAGACAACCTTAGTTGCTATAATCTGATCCCACTCCAATCACACAAAGTGGTCAAACAATTTGATATAGTTTAAAAGAAGTCTGGAATGTCAGCTACTAACAGGCGCACTTACTTCATAGCCTTTTAAAGAAGGGCCAACTAGCACAACAGGTCTCATGGATGGGACAACATCATAAGGAGGCACATGTTCTGTCTGGAAAAAAAATGTTTAGTAAACACCACCTCTTTGCAAGAGTACAGTAAGAAATTTTTTAGTGGGCATTAGATGGAGCTTGTGTACTTACCACTTTTTGTTTTTGTTTTGCTGAAAGATAAAAAAAGATAAGATGATTTTGTTTAATTGCTGCATAGCAGCCATACAAACATGAATTCATTTGCGAAACAATTTGGTGTGGGGAGACATCTAAGTTTAAACCCCTGTGTCTTTCTGCCGCTGCTTGAGAAATGATTCAGCCTCTGTCATCAGCTACTCCTTCCTTCCACAGGAATGTGACTACCACTTCAGGATAGCTGCCTTGTTCCTCACTTCCCATCAATTTTTCAGAAAGAAAGTTGCACCTTTAATATATCTCCATTTCAACTAGGAGCAGGTATCACTTGTGTGGCTGAAAATGGCAATTTTAGATTATTATCCTCAATACTTAGCAAGGCTGAAGAGGTTGGGGTTGGGTATAATAATGGCATCGGAATGGATGCGACTGGAATTCTCTAAGGCTTAGCATACCTATTTCCTTTTATTTCCTACCAAATTATCTACTACAATTCATCAATATGCCATATTTCAGTGATATAAAGTCAGGGAGCTCTGGGAAGCCATTGAAGAGAGAAATCAAGGGGTGCATGAGCCATTTGTTCACCCTTCATTTAGGCCCAAATAGTTCCTCTCCCCTCAATAATCCGGCTCTTGAAAGCCTTTGACAACAGGTGCTTATCAGGGACCATTGTCCCTGAGAAATGAAATCTCAGTAACTGACATGTCTGAAAGACATGTGCAATTGGTGACACCCACACAAAGCAAATTGGCAGATGCTCCATGCTACCAGGAGGTCGTTTTCTCTTGTTCTTTCCCAGAATAAGAATATATTAGACATTTTAAATTTACTGTCTTGTGCTCCACCTAAGGCACACAACTAAAAAGGATAATATGTTGGGTAAGGTGCAAAGACGTTAACAGCCTCACTTGCGTGCACACATCATAGTTGAGATTTTCAGAATCAGAACATTTTGATATAAAATTTTTAATGGGGAGGGACTAGTTTTATTCTTAAGAGACAAAACAGTAGGATCTATTTGAAAATCCTTCACAGATACTGTACAATTATTTTGAGGGCCAGTCCACACAAATGTGTTTTTTGTCCGTCTAAGAGGCCCACATGACTCTCATCAGCACAATGCAGATTCGCATTAGAACTATATTTAGGACCTCCCAAATCAAAATTATTTGGAATTCATTTCCTCTGAAAACTTTGAAAGCTTACCAGTGGTAGTGGGTGTAGCTCGAAACGTACCAGACACCATTTCTCCAAGGCTTGAAGACGAATTCCCACTTGACTTCCTATATTATAAAGAACCCCATAGAATATTTGGATCACTGCGAGAATGTTGCACAACAGGACTTTGGTACTATTTACATGTGCCTGAAGGTTACATAGGCCTACAATGTTTCCTTCCGTCCTTAATTTCAGGTTGAGCTGGGTAAAAATCTGTATTGGCAATTACTTGGAATTGACTAAGTGAAAGGTCGTGAGATTTGAAATTATGCACTAAAACAACTGCCGTTATGTTCAAAGAGGCCTCTGAGAGTTACACTTAGAAGAGCTATATAAAAAAACCTTGATTTTGAACTTGATTTTGAACAGAACTTGATTTTGTTGGTGGAAGTAATTCATTTCATTTGGCTCTAATGACTCAGATTCAGATGCTTTGCAAGAGGTGGCAATTATGGTCGTTGCAGTGTCCCATGGCCACATGATCATTTGCATGCTTCACAACCAGCTTCTGACAATCAAAGTCAACAGAGAAGCCAGAAGTCAAATAGCAAGTCACATCATGTCTTGCTCAATGACCACCTCACTTAACAATTGAGTTGCCAGTCCCAATTGTGTTCCTTATGTGCCATTAATATCATTTGTACTACTTGTACTATAAGAATTGTCAATGGCACGTGGTGGATAATGCTTATACCTGTCATTAATACCATCTGTGATATCTGACAAGTTAAAATAATTGGCTATATGTAAAATGAACTGAACTGAAATATCTTGTATTTCCTATAAGGAGAAGCAGTACAACTATAAATATCAGGCAGACTGATAATATATTTTCTTACAGAGCAATCATATTCCCATCTAGGATTATGTGTCATTAAATTGAGTAGGACATTTCCTACGTATACAAATTAAAACTGACAATTGGTTTTAGTCTAATAATAAACTTCTACTGTAACAAATGAATGCAACTAAGGATTTCTGTAAATTTCTGGTTTGGATTTAAATTTTTAACTTTATTTTTAACCAATAGCATGAAATAAAAATATTAGAAGAGTAGTTACATCCCCCATTCATTCAGAATAACTATTTTCAAAATTAGGATGATATATAACCTAGCCCCATATTTATTTATTTATTTTTAAAGGATAGAGTCTGGAAGCAAAAACTATTGGTTGTAACAAATCTAAAGGCATCTGCTACCAGTGGTAGGGGAGTAGGTGTTATGAACTGCCAAACAGAAAACATAGAGGCTGATAAAACAAATACACATTTCAAAGTGCAGATTAAACAGAATTGAAGTCAACCTTTCGGCTCGTTGCCAATTACTCTTCTGATGATTACTACTGATGGCCAATTTCAAAGCACTTGTGCTCTTAAGGTTTTTCTTCTTTTTTAAATCTTTAAGCTAGTTTGGTCTGGGCAACACATCAAACTCAGGATGCTTTGAAATAAGCATGATTCTTCTGCCAATGCTTCAATCAGATGATAGCACTCCATAAACTAGGGCATATGGCTACTGAAATCTTTTATCAATCATGGACTGATGACAGTACCTGGAGTTTATTCATTTCTAGGATGCTTCTAAGTTTTAATCTTAATGAAAGAATTAGAAACATGAATCTAAGGATGAATGTGTAGCAGGGGTGAAATGCTACCGGTCCGGCCCGGTCCAGGCGTACCGGTAGCGGCGGCTGCTGGTGGTTCGGAGAACCGGTAGCGGCAGCAGCACGAGGCTCTGCCCACCTGCACGTCGCCATTTTGTTTTTAACCCTCTGCGCATGTGCAAAGCGTTCTGCGCATGCACAGAGGGTGAAAAAGCATACGCGCCCGTTTCCGAACCGGTAGGGAAGGTAAGTAGATTTCACCGCTGATGTGTAGGTATATAAATAGAATGTCAAAAAGGGTTAAAACTAGGCTACTAAATGCTGGTGTGTTCCAGATGTCACTGAATTCCCGTCTAGGGCAACATTATTCACTATATTGGCCAGAAATTTTAAGATCAGTCAAGTCCATTCTGGTGGCACAAATTCAGGAACAGTGATCAAATCCTTTACAAAGACCTGAAGTCCCAATTTTGTTAGCCCCAATTTGAATAGTTTCTCATCTGTCAGAAAAAAAATGCCACATTTTGAGAGCTTACAAGTACTGGGCAAATCACTGAAAAGCTGAATTAAGCTAATATTAAAAAAGTTTTGATAAAGCCAGTATATTATCTTACCCTCCGTGAAAACGTCCTCTCTTCTGTTCTTGCTGGATCCGAATATTCTCCAACCTTAATGGGCTTGGGATGAAGCCAATTTCACAACCTTCTTTAACCAATCTTCCTATCCACCAGTCATTGTTGTATTTCTGTAACAAAGGAAATATTTGTTTCTGTCTTTCCTTTGCCCTTCTTTCCACTTAGCTTGGCATGCCTTGTCCTGTTCTCTCTTCCCATTATTACATCCCTTCCCACCATAATTGATTCCTGTATAACCTCTACAATATTTTAAATCAAAGCTGTAGCTTTGCTGCTGAACTGTAACCTTTAATTTGAAGATGTGAAAAATGATTAAATAATATAGGGAGTAATAAATTAACTATCTTAATAGGCATTTAAGTTTATGTAATTATATTACCGTGGACTTTCTAAATATAATTTAAAATATCTCAGATTTAGTTTTGGTTCTCGCCCCATCACTTTAAGGAAGGAACCCCTCCTGGTTCAATTCAAAGATCAGGTGAGTCTCCTTAACTAACATTAGTTTCACACTGGTGCTTTCCATAGACTGTCTCCCGAGAAGTGGACAGTGTTGCCTTGGATATCTCATATGAAGTTAGCCAGACTCCCTGCTCCAACGACTTTTTAAAAACATTCTTTTATTTAGAAAAATAAATAAATGGGAAGACGGTGTTCTGCAAAATGGAAGTGCCAACTTCGAAATCTTTATTTTGCAAGAATGTATATGGCTCCCACGTAAACCTTGCAAGCTTTCCTAGAAAATAAAAGCTTTGGATAGCTGTAGCCATCTGAAGGGGAAAAATATATGGGTGTTTTATGAATGGTCATACTCACCATGGGATTTTATGAATAGGGAAGTAGGTCCTAGGGGCAGGCATTTGGTGAAAGTGACATAGCACCCTTAAAAACGACACATTCGCCCTCAAAGGCTGCCAACCTCTGAGCTGTATTTTATGTTGATGTTATGCTACCTACAACAGAACTTTCTACAGATCCTTACTTGACCAAAATACGTAAGCATGCATTTGTGGAAGAACCAAATTATGACCCTACTTTAGTGTTTTTCCTCTAGATTTCTTTTCTCTCCATTTGCCAATATCCAAGTGCTACAATTTTGTATCTTCCTTTCCCATTTCCCCCACTGGTAGAAGTAAATTCAAACTGAAGAATGTGTAACCCAATGAATATATAAAGCAGAGGCTTTTTGTGCCTCTATTGAGCAGATCAAGACAATGATGAGGTAGCTAAGAAGGAGAAAAGCAAAAGGCAAAGAGAGACCTGTGAGATTCACCACAGACGCAAGTTCAAGGCGCTGTTATATTAGAAACACTTCATACATTTATTAACTGTGGGGGTTTATGAGGATGTATCAGGGGAACTACCAGATTTCTATAGACTGCTTTTTTAAAAAGTCTGTTCTATTTACAAAGTTGATTTAATTGGATGTTACATGAATGCCGATGTTTATTTCATTAAAAGCACTTTCCTTATGTTCTTCAAAGCATGTATTCATTCCTTCATTTCTTCAAATATATCAGCCACCCAACTCCAATGAACTCTGGCCAGTATACATAACCCAAAAACCCATAAAAATAAATATAGATGCACATGGCAGTATACAAAGAAGAGATCTATCTTCTTTCTATTGGTAACTGAGCCTGAGAGGTTTATGCATTGCAATAAATGTTGCCACATAGTCTGTTTAAAAGTACATAATATATTATCTAATGGATGATGAATGAGACATCTTCAATATGCAGTTATCCATTCTTGCTGACATTTTAGCTTGCTCCCAAAGTGACTTTGCTTGATGTCTGAACTAGACATAATTAAGGGTGTCTGGTCCCTAAGGACTTATGATCCAAAATACACACATACACACAGCCTCCAGAAACTGCTAATTCAAGCAGTGGCAGAAACTTATCAAATCATTTTTCCATCGTCTTGTTCAGGGGAAGGGAGGGGGACTGAGTGCGGGATATAGTTGCACATTGTTCTAATACATAATTTCCAAGCTCAGTGTCAAACACCAAGGAGAGTATAATTTATGTCTTATTAAAAACAATTATATGTACCATAAAGCACTGTGTTTCAGCCATAAGAGCCCACTTAAATACTGCCAAGAACCAGCATTGGGTGGGGGGCGGGGAATAAAAGGGCAGAGGCTCTCTTAAGTGTGTACCTTATTTACCTCTCATCCCAATTGCAGGATTCCTCTGGTTATTTGCAATAAATGCTCTTTGTCCATAATAATTAGAAATTAACGTAAAGTTGTAATCATAACCTAATCCTCCTGATCCTCAATTGAAAGTTAGTTCAATTAAAAAATTATTGAGAATACATTTATTATTTCAGAAAACTAACTTACATAGCTCCACTTTGGAAATAGATTTTGCCCTGAGTGGTTTTTCGTTCCAGATTTCTCCACTGAACAAAATAAAACATACCCAGTTTCATCTCAAGATTGAATCTGAACATTGGCAACTAGGGTCAAGATTCTGTACATTCTGTTTTACCATAACTACCATTCAGCTTAATGGTACTCCCAAATAATAATTAATTTTGTAATGTTGCAGTGATACAGATTTGTAATTGGTAAAATTAGTCTCGCATGAAATAATGAGAAAAGCTTAGCCTGAGATGGAATCATTTCTACCTAGTAAGGATGGAAGAGAAGGATGTCTTCTCACAAACAAAGGAGAAGCAGCAAAAATAACTAAACCATTTTACAAAATAAATGTTCTGGTATTAGTTGACTATTAAAAGAGAGATGGCACTGAAGCCCTATTCATATGCTACCTTTATATCTTCTAAAAATATGAAATGCAAAGGTAGTATTTTTATAAGCAAGGCACAAATAAAACCATTTGCTCCTCATGGCGCCCCAAGAACTCCTAACTATTCACTAAGGAAATCCAGTAGTGCAAGAGCCTATGTTTTGTTGTTGTTGTTGTTGTTGTTGTTGTTGTTGTTTGTTGTTCAAGGAATAATGAATGAGATCAAACCCCACTTGGTCTCACTGAGGCTTCTCTGGGTTCAAATGTCACATTCTCAAGTATACAACCTCTAAGCTGTTTGAAATGTCACTCAAGATAAGCGGCTCCTAATAGCAGTCTTTCATCCAGCCTTTACCAAAGCAATGCTACTGAGATAGATTGGTTTCAACTGCCATAATTCCAGGCATGCATGACTAAAAGGCCATGGTGCTGAAAATTAGGAAGGTTGAAAGTCAACACTCATCGAGAACAACAAGATTGAACCAGTCTTTTCTAAATGAGTGCCATACTGTGTAAAACACTGGCTGTTTTTCCACTTCGTTTTCTATCTTGCACAGTCAAACCTTGCTTAGATTCAAGCTCCTGGGGGTGGAAAAAAGAGTATTTGGTTACATGATTTACCTCTTTAATGTGTAGGAAATCCTTGGCATCAAAAGAAATGGCAGTGCTTGGTACGGGAACATCCTCATCTAGCGCTCCACAGTAGCTGACATTAGTCTTTACAGCAAATGCTACAGGCTTGGACTAGGAAAGAAATACACTTTCTAATTATTAAAAGTAAAGTAAGGGGGAAAGGGAGATAAGGAATTGGGTAAAATAAAATAAATACTAAAATGACGTAATACTGAATAAAAGAACTGAAACGAATTTTAAAAAATCAGCAGCTCATTATCACCATCTCAGAAATACACTGCATAGGAGCCTGAAAGGGCAATGGCCAGTCAACCTTTGTTCATGCCCTAAAATTCAGCCAGAGAATGGCAACTTAGGACATGACCATTTTTATTACAGAATAGTTCTGAAGGTTTGGTTTCTTCTGTATTATATTCTTTTCTTAGGACAAATGTATACTATTATGCACAACGATCATTCAGCTGATAATTAAACACTACGTGGCAATTAGATAGGTCTCAAATACATGTTTACATTAATTATTTTCTAATTTCTAAACCCTACCTGGCTGAATTCACACAAAATAAGCTGGGGTGTTTTAAAAAAAAACCATGATGCTCAAGCTAGAATGACCCACTTCACATATCACACTAATCTAAAAGCCAACATACCGCATTCTAGATTAACATGACATGTGAACCCAGCCATACTTTCAGAGATTATGTCATTTATTTGCAATCAACGTGTATGATTTAGGGAAATTTATACAGGATCCAGATAACAAAGTAGTTTATTTACAGTCAGTCCATTTCCATTTCTTTTTTTTTTTTTTTTTTTTTTTTTTTTTTTGCTGACTGCAAAAAAGGTGTATTGCAAAGTGCCCTATTTAAGCAGCCAGCAGGAGGAAATGGGAAACTGAACCATGGAAAGATGGTAGAGAATCACTAATTGTAACAGCAGAATGAGTTACATTTCATCATCAACTTAAACTACAATAATTTCTGAATCCAGCAAATCTTCAGTGATTGCTAAACTCACTACATTTCATCACTAGATAAACTATTAAATCACTCATAAATCAGTTTCTTTCTCTATTGTTACTAAGATAGCAGCCCAACGGTTCTAGTTGATGCTATCTTTTGAAAGTGTCATTTAAAAATACCAAAAATATATACATGAAGCAAAAGCAGTTCCTATAGATGCCAGGTATGAAATTTCTTGGCAAAACACACCTGATATCAGTGATCCTCCTCAGAGAAAAAACACAGATATTAAACATCTGAATTGGGGGGGGGGAGGAACGACTTTGCAATTTTGTCTTTTCCCTTGCACAATGTGTACAAACCTCCACCTTGAATTAATTGAACGGGATCCCATTACAGGAAAAATGATACGCAAATTGCAAAATTACAATTTGGTGATTTTTCATTTGCTTATTAGTACCTTGGTTTCCCTTACATATCTCAGTAAATATTATAGTTTCAGATATGCTGAGTCTCTGATGACATGCCTTTTGATACCTTCTCTGCTTTTTTTAATTACTCTTCAACAGTTTAGTTCCAAATTCGCATTTTGTTCTGGAAAATGCTACCCGATCAGAATTAATAGCAATTGCTAGGAGTAAAAGATTATGCCTGTTCTGGTTCAGTTAATTCATCTGCTGTTTAAATTAAAGAGAGTCATCTGCATTTCTCTGTTAATTAGTCCCGGGGGGGGGGGGACTCTTTAGGTGGACTTTAGTATCTGACAAATGCCAATCTATTAGAGCATCTGTCCATCTGAAGAGATACTGTGTTACAGAATCCAGTGTGGAAAAAAGAGCCCAACGGGGAGACATGAATATCCTCCTTACCAGTCAAGAAGTTCACTGCAGCTCCAAATTCAGCAAATTATCCTCCTTACTCTATAACAGCTTGTCTTTTATTAGAACCATCAAGAGCTGCTATTGCAAGATGAGCAGCCATATAAATAGATTAAAACAAATGAATAAATAGTTCCACATTGCCATAAAATTTCACAGCTCAGGATAAATACTGTCATCTTTGTCTGAAGGGCTCCAACTATCTTTCAGCTGGGACACGTGTTTTTCTTTTCACGTCTTCCTTGCTACTGTACTTCTCAAAACTGAGCTCCCCAAACACGATGACAAGATATGTTACCAATATATCCCACAGACATTTTGGTAGGCTGATTAGCTTTGAAAATTGGAAACTGGCTTGAACTGGATTGAAAAGCCAGTTGGTTTTTCAATCCAGTTCAAGCCAGTTTCCAATTTTCAAAGCTAATCAAAGCCACCAAAATGTCTGTGGATATATTGGTCAGCATTATCTTTATTTCCAAATTCATGCCATAACTTCATTTAGACATTGGAACTGATGGGCAGCTGCTATTCAGTACTTTATTTGCAAGCATGTCTGCTTGCTGAAGATGACACAAAGGTACGTAAATATGGATTACATTTACACACACACACACACACACGCACACACATGCATACGCGCGCGCGCACACACACACACACATTCTGGAAGAAGACTGTGGCAATCTTTAATTATACTGTTGCCCAGAACGTGTCTTTATAAGTCACCAGGAACTGAGCTTGACTCAAAGGAGATAATCTGCTTTTAATGTCCTCCTTCCAATCAGTTTATAGATGAGCAATGCTTTCCCATCAGCAGTCACTTACAGGAACCCACTCACAATATCTAATTCTATCCAATTCACCAAACATTTTCCACTTTTCACTGAAAATAGTCCTTTTTTTCTTAGCTGCCCAACTCCAATGTTTCCCTATGCTCTTATGTGTGCCTATGTACTTTTAAACATTTTCCATCTTAATACTTGTTTCAGCTAATGCTTTCTCAATTCTTGCAAACATATATACTCAAGCTTAATAATAATGCCTATCATCTGAGAAAGAGTTGGGCTAATGAAAGTGCCTTTGTGAGTTATATATAGCTATTTCCCAGATTAGTGAAGCATCATTGCATCAATCTGCTCTCCGCTTACCTCATGTCAGTAAAAAAATATATATATCTTGGCTCTTAAATGTAACCACCTACACATGAGAGTCCGTATATATGTATGAACAGAGAACATCTAACAACAATACCAAGAACATTCTGTAAAGAGGGCAACGAGTGTTGCACAAATGTTAGAGAGCTAGGGCAAGAAATCTTCTGGTGACTGAATTAATCTTTAGGGAGGCTGGGCAAATCTTAAGAATTTTCATGGGGAGCATGAAAATTCTTACTTTTAAATATGAGATATCTGAGGAATGCTTGTTTTAATAAACAAAAACACCTCTCCACTCAATTTCAGCAGCTAGATTATTAAGTTAGACAACTTTAGGGTAAGGCGTGATATAACAGAAGATATAAGAGGCAGAGGGAATGGCCTTGAAGGACAGGAGGAACAGCCCTACCAAGGCAATAGTCAGACAAGCCTGGCTTGAGTCTATTCCAAGAAACTAATTTGAGAAAACACCTCAGACAAGCCCTCTCCTTCTTGACATGAAGATAAAGGGAGAGACGAAGAAGCACATTCAGATTTGCAAGATTCTGTTAACTATAACTGTTCCAAAACAGTAGTTTTAGACATAAATGTCATCGATTTCTTGGCCTGATCTATCTTACAGGGCAGACAGAAGATAGTGTGAGTTCCAGGGGGCCTGTTCACAAATACGTACAGATGGAGGAGACATAGACAGTATCACAAAATCACTCATTTAAAAGGTACTTATGCTGAAAAATAACCCACCCACCCACTCACTCCAGAAAATTACTGAAGCTGTGGCTGGATTTCCCCATGGCATAATTTTTCTCTCTCTTTTGAAATCTAAAAAATGGGGGGGGGGGAAGAGAAAGTAAATAAATAAAAGGAGAGAAGAGAAGAGGAACAAATGAGAGGGAGGGGGATACCTTTGCTCTTTCAAGCTGAATAGCTGCTTGCTGTTCTCTCTCTTGGCGGATGGCTTCCCTGTCCTCTTCCAGAGATACATCAGAATCTGATGGTCTGCTTGTGTATGAATCTGCTGATCCCTGCAAAGAGAAGAAGATTATTAACAAAATGATGGATAGAATACATAAAGAAGCCAAACGTGGAGGAAAAATTATCCAAGGTCAGGCATTTATTTTTAACTTCCTTTCAAAGTTATATTTTATTTGTGAAGTTGGCCTTTTTCTTCTTTCTGACCCAATAGCGCATTAACAGTCATTTCCTTCTCTCTCTCTTTTTTCTTCTTCTGAGATTATGCTCAAGCACAGAAAATACCTTTTTTTTCAACTGCGGCTACTTTTGTTCAAATGTCATTCTAAATGTATTCTAAAATACTTTAAATGTATTCTATAAAAGTAACGGACACAGCGCGGCAACCTATCGCAGGCAGAGCTCGGATACTGTAAGTCATGATTTATGCTCTTTATGCAAAGAGACACAAAAATAGCAGCTACTATTTTCATGCCCGTACTTGGCAAGCAATCTGACATATGTGAAAAATCAGCTTAAGCAACAGTTCCTGGAACAGATCCTCTTGTTTAACCTAAGGGCTGCTTGAGTAAGGTTCAGAAGTTGTTCAATAGATGGCAATAGAATAGAGATTATTCTCCATGGAAAGGTCATTAGGATTCAACCAAAATGTAGCACAACTCAATAAAATTCAATTCTCTTGTACGATGGTGTACACATTTTTGACAAGCATCCTGACCTTATGCAAATATTTGATTTTATCAGGGAATAAGTTTAGAACTGCGGTCCAAACTGGGCCTCCAATTACTTCATGTTATTCCACAATTACATCAACAAATAACATACAGTAAGACAGTCAGTATTAGAATACATATAGTGACAACATATGAACTTGCCTTTTTTTATAAGCAAGGACTGGGCCTCCTGGGCCTGTGGGGCTTTAATCTGGCCCATGCACCCTTAAGAAACAACATTCTTTTTCCTCTGATACTTTCCCCTTTCTCCAAGCCTCCTCTATTGCTAACAAGCGTGTGTAGGTTTCTTCTACCTGCATCAGTTAGGGGAAACAACACAGTAATTAAGGACAGGCTGACTTGCACCCTACAGCCTTTACTTAGGATGGCCTCTTTAGAAAGGAGGGCATAGGCAGGAGGCAGCAGTGGTGGCGATGCCTCTTAGCAAACTTGGCCAGGAGAAAAGCATTACTTCCTGATGCGAAGAAAGGTAGGACACCATCCCTAACCGAATGGCAGGAACAAGGATGTTGCAATCTGCCAAGGGGGCTCTGCTATTTGGGGCTGATGTGAAGCTTCTGCATCCTCCACAGGTTTCTCCATCCTGGACTCTCCCTTGTCTGTCACCCTGGAGCTGCCCTCAAGTGAGTAGCTCTGGCCTATTGCTTTGAGTCACAAAGTTCCACTCCCTCCTCGGTGTATCCCAACGGAGATGGTCCCAGGTTCTGCACTAAGATGGCCACTTTCCACCTGTCAGTCGTTCTAGATTGGCCAAGTCAGGAAATGTCATCTCCAAGAAATACTGGAACTCTCCTTTATTTATTTAGGCTATATAGTAACAGGATCTCTAAAGCCTTGCAGCATTTCCTTTTCTCTACCTCTTCAATCCAAGAGGGTCAAGATAGGGCAACTTTCTCAATATAGGGCAACTTTCTTCCCCCCCCCCCCCAGACTGAGCTCATGTTTTACTAATGGTCTTCATCTCTTTGCCAGGTTCATCTACGTGGTTCTCTACGGCCCCATCCATCTATGAGAAAGGTGAGGTTTTGGTTTAATTCTTGACTCGAAACCCCATGCTTTCTCTTTAATTATAATTGGAAAATACCAAACGATAGTTGCTTATTTTCATTGTGACAGAATGCATGCTTTAATTTCCTTTCCATCAAATTTTGAGCTAAATTTTCAGGAACTGAATGCTCTTATGAGAAGGGGAAGCGTGCCAAATTGAAGAGCAACATTACTATACTTTTTATTTCTTTGTGAAGTTTCAAGGTGATTCAGCTCGATATTTTATGTTGTTATGCACAGACACATTCATATTAAATTTGTTTTGGGTAATGAAAACCACTTGGTTAGATAAGTGGCCAAAATGACATGCTGAAAAAGCAGCTTCATTTTGCAATAATTTTTTTTTTAAATGGTATATTTATATGATGGCAAACCATGATACATTTTATTCATTTGTGAGTCACTGGAGACTTTTGTATCAGGCCCATGAGACAATCCCTGGTTTCAGAGTTGAAATTACTGAGGAAGAATCTCTGACTCTCACACTATTAAAACCTATTTTACAAGCATGAGACAGAGGCTAGAAATCTTCAAGACCAGGATCAAGCAGATACAATGGCTGTTTGACTTGAAAAGATGGGAGAAGAGACCCGGATTTAAGCCTGGAGACTAACTAACTAGAGAGCAAGATTCCAGAGTGCTGTTAGCTTCTTCTAGTATGGCTTCCTAATTTCTCTGCAATAAATTAACTTATCAAATATTCTCAAGTCTGCTTAAGAATGCAGAGTGGGGAGAGAGTTTAATCACCATGACTGCTCCAAGAAATCAAAATGCACTTTCTTTGTTATCATTATCATACTAGGCAAAGTTTTTTTTATTGGTTTTACTTCTGCTGCATTTTTAATGCTATGGTGCCTTTTCTGTTCCTGTGACATTTATCTGCTATTTTAGCTGATGCTGATTTATCTATTCTTTTACTTGCATTGATTTTATTCTCTCATGGAGTATCACCATTGAGTGCTGCTGAGGAGCTCATACATTTTTGAAACAAATAAACCCCATTCATTGGGACTAGTTCAGTTGTTGTTGTTGTTGTGTGGAGAAACGGGAATCTCTAATTCAGTCTCGTCTACACTGGTTGATTCTGGCTCTTTCGAGTTTCAAATTCTTGAGGATTGAACATGAGGCTTTTTCTTTGAACTTGCAATTCAGTCAGATTTTTCTAACTTTCCTCACTAATTTAAGGGTTTATTGGAACAAATGCCGTTTTAAAGATACAATAAAGACGATATAATATTATTGTCTTGTAACACAAAAAATGTTGTTTGTTTATTGCAAGGCATAATCTTAGCCAGCAAATGCTAAGCATGTGAAAGGGAGATTTTACAATAAATAATATGAATATAACGACATACAATGCAAGGATTGTACATAGTACGTAGAAGGAGCAGACCGATGTTGATTAAATCTAAAAATTTGAAAGAGAAATTTCAGCATAAAACATCTGAGTTGCAGCTTATCAAACAATTCAGTTCTGTCTTCTGCAGCTTGAATCTTGACTTACTATCTTACTAAAGATGTCTTAGTAATCTTAGAATAGGATATCACTATGCATTACTAGAACAGTGTTTTGACATGGGCTTCAGAAGTTTATGTCTAGCAGAACTCTCAAATTGAGAATTTGGTCCAAATTGGTTCCAAAGATAGCAGCTGATTAATTAATGTCCTTAAAGCATTTGGAAAATGTAAAGGCCCAACTACTTTACCAGCTACCTATTCTCACTAGCAGCAAAAAGAAAAATTACAACTTGGACATATTAAATAAAATGGCTTAATAAATACATATGATATATAGAGGGAGAATGCTGGCTTGGTTCCTAGCTATTATTATGTACACAACAATGTATCAAGTACATATAGGAAGATCCATAACCTCCAGATAATTACTCCCCAGGAGGGAGGGGAGGAGGAGGGGAGGAGGAGGGGGAGAGAGATTGTCATTCTTAATGCAACAGAGACAATAAAAGAAAGTTATAGAGTAGAGTTTCCAGTCCAGTTATGGGGTCTCATTTGATTGCCTGTGATTCAGCTTTTTGTTTGATAAAAAGCAATCTATGAGGCAACATCGTTTCATTCTGTGTTCCTATTTTCATAGGCACCACAATGCTACTAAAAGTATTTTCACTTTTTTTAGGAATGATCAGCAGCTCCCTGTGTGGCATTTATCAAGTCCAAGGATCTGAAGTTCTATCCTGATCAGATTCTTTATACAAGAAAAAAATATTTTTTTGCCTGAATTACTTCAACCCGGTACCATCATAAGTGGTTTTTCCCTTGATTTTTATCAGTATTTTGATTTCATCAAGTGTGGAGTTTGAATGTTAGTAGCATCCAGGGGTGAAATCCAGCAGGTTCTGGAGAACTGGTAGTGGAAATTTTGAGCAGTTCGGAGAACCGGTAGCGGAAATTTTGAGTAGTTCGGAGAACTGGCAAATACCACCTCTGGCTGGCCCCAGAGTGGGGAGGGAATGGGGATTTTGCAGTATCCTTCCCCTGGAGTGGGGTGGGAATGGAGATTTTGCAGTATCCTTCCCCTGGAGTGGGGTGGGAATGGAGATTTTGCCGTATCCTTCCCCTGCCACGCCCACCAAGCCAAGCCACGTCCACCAAGCCACGCCCACAGAACCGGTAGTAAAAAAAATTAGATTTCACCACTGGTAGCATCCTAAAGAAAGAATATAGAACACTCTACTAAATTATCACTGGTATAATACACTAATCATTTTTTTAAAATTCCCCTAAAATTAATAATTATCAATCTAAAGGCAACAAATTCATTTCTAACAGGAGGTCATTTGTAATTACAGGTAGGTCTCAATTAGTGTACTTAGTGAATACGATGAAATGGCTGCATTACTTGAATTTGCCCTATTCTAAGAGATATTTCTATGGAAAATGTGATAATTGGTACCAGCTTGACAGAAATAGGCAATGAAAAAAATCAAATATAAGCATATATATGTATATTAATGAAATATTATAGTAAGGGATAGAAATATACTAATTTAAATTTATGGTTAACAAAGTCACAGAATAGCTATAGAAAACATAATAAAAACAAAATCTACTTCAGATTCAGGCATTCCAACATCTTATCCTTTTTAGCATTGCTATGACCATACTCATGTCGTTCAGTTACATCAAATGTTTGCTATAATGTAATAAGCCTTTTTTAAAAACAAAATGTGTATTGTTTCCCTCTCACAGTATATTTTTTTTTTCATTTTGAATACATGAAGATTAGCAGCATCTAAAATCCCAACAGCAATTGGACATGGGTTAGCCTCTCATTAACTGAATTTTGGATCACATTAAACACAAGCTGCTATCAATTTACAAATTGCACTAAATAAAACGTATTATTCAAACTTGCACTGATCACAGCCTACCTGTACTCTCCCTTTAGGGTGCATTCACTAAAAAATATCAAGGATATGCCCATATACTACTACTGGATGTATGATCAGTACATTTGTTTTCTTTTTCAGCCACAGTGCATATACTTATATCTAATTTTTTTTAAAGTAACAAGATAAAATAGATATTCCTCTCAAAATTGACATTTCTGCTGTATATTTTGAATTATTGCATTTGTCCAGCTCCGTGGCTTCAAAACATTCAGATGCTGCCTATGTCTTTCTCACTGAATTGCACAAGATGATATTTCATGTTGCTGTATAAAGATAAAAGCTACCTAGCGGAATTCAAAGCATAAAGCCAGGCTTATCACCTATGTTGCAGTTGAGTGAGTTTCTGGGTTACGTACAGTCTTTAGCCCGGGGAGGAGCAACTATGCACCCTTTGCAACCTGTGAACCAACTCCACGCTGGCTGAGGAATTCTGGGAGTTGAAGTCGACAGGTTGCAAAGAGGCCATAGTTACCCATCCCTGCTTTAGCCCCTTTTCTGAATTCCCCATAGAGGTTGCTAAACCACGTTATCAAAACTTGGCTGAATCATTTTGTGTATCTGAAAAAAAATCACAATTGAATTAGCAATAGCAATAGCAATAGCACTTAGACTTATATACCGCTTTACAGTGCTTTACAGCCCTCTCTAAGCGGTTCACAGAGTCAGCATATTGCCCCCAACAATCTGGGTCCTCATTTTACCCACCTCGGAAGGATGGAAGGCTGAGTCAACCTTGAGCCGGTGAGATTTGAACCGCTGAACTGCAACTAGCAGTCAGCTGAAGTAGCCTGCAGTACTGCACTCTAACCACTGCGCCACCTCGGCTCTTAAGAATTAAGAATGTTAAAACATCTGACAGACTGAATATGCTTAATTTTTTTTTAAATCCCAATGGTCTGGTTACAACATCATCCACACATGCAAAAAGATTGCCTTGCCCCAGATCTACACTCATACGGAAAATCAGTATAATGACAACCTAGCTAAGTATCTCTACTACTTAGGTTCTGCAACTAGTCCTTTCCCTACCAGTCATCAGGGACACATAGGAAGAGATACAAGCTTCTCACCTCAAACAAGCCTTAGGCTGATAAAGACTTCAAAGACACCAATAGGTCTCCTAATCTTCTAGAAGGGCAAGGATATTCAGCTGTGCTGAGATACACTCAGAAGTGCTAACTGTTTCTTGTCACTTCAGAGTTATCTGCCAGTCTGGGAGTAAGTGAACTACCACTCCTTCCAAAGTATTTAAAATTGGGGGGAAAATTAACTCATCGTAATGCATCAGATCTGGAAGCATGCAGGACCTGACTTCAGGATCCATAGCAATTACATCACTCTTAAGAAGTCAGTACAAAACCCAAAGCAGCATATTCAGCGTTGCTATTTGATCCAATTACAGGCCAAGCCAGTTTCTGCAATCCTTTTATCTAAACCAGAGAGTTTCACTGGACAGTCTAATTGGACTGCTGTTCTGTGCATATGCGTGCACCCACACACGCATACGCGTTCTTTAATCTCTCAACATTTTTGTCCTCACATAGTTGAAATTATATAAACCAGTCTACAGCCATTTCTGATAAAGATTCTCTCCTCTGGGCCAACACTACTTCAGAGTACTTATTCCTTCACCCTAGTTGTTTCAGTCATCTGAATTTTATCTCAACGAAGTACATAAAAGAATTACAAAAATAGTAACTCTGATAAATCAGCATATAAAATGATCCGTGCTAAAAGGTTTTGTTGGCAATTCCCTTGCTCTGTCCTACCACTCTCTCATTGATAGAAAGCCTTATATAGAGCTAACCGCACTATAATATCAATGAATGATAAAAGGAGGCAATAATAACATTGCAAACATACAATGCACACACAGCATACAAAGTATTATACTATAGAACAATTGGATCCAACAATTGGTATTAATCACCAAATTGTCAACCAGCTCCAATTCAGTCAAAGACTTGGATTTTGTTTATTTAGGACATCCTACAAATAATGATCAAATTACTATTAGTGTCATGATTCACTATTTGGAAATGATTACTTCAGAAGCAGAGCTATTTCGGGGGGGGGGGGGATACTCTCTACTGCTTAATCGCTCCATTCCAGGTCTATCAAGAGAGTAAATTCAGTTTTCCTTATCTTCCCCACACCATCTCTTAAAGACCTATTCATTTTTTCCAGGTTTACTTCACATTTCAAATTGCATAAGCCTAAATGTGTAAAGTCCATCACAAAACTGACTTGTGCCATTTATATATTACAAGTATGGGAAGTTTTGGGTAACCACATGTATAGAATAATATCTCCTTAGAAGCTGAATACTGAAATTAATACTTTCTCAAAGTAAAAAATATGGCCACATTAACAGGTAATGAAGAGGCAACAAATTAAATTCATGACAAAACATAAGCCCAACAAGCAGCATCAAATCTCTTTTGCCCATATTATTTACTAAACATTCTGAAATTTACATTTGTAGCTCATAGAAAACTAATTTCATAGAAGTATGGCAATGGGCTGTAAATACTAACATTTTATAAATTAATTAGCTGGTTTCCCAGAAGAAATCTGCCACTTAGGAACAAGAAGCAAAGAAAAAATAAACTTTTTGTTTTGATAGAACAGAAGTCCTCAAATGCCCTTTACAATTTTTGTTTCCTGTACTTCTATGACAAACTAGGGATCTACAAGAAAACTGCACATAGCTGGCAGAGCAGAATAAGAAGAGGGGGGGGGAGGACTGCTCTCTGCAAGGAGAAAAAGAATAACCACTGAGAGCATAACATAAATTTTAACTCATCATTCCAACAAAATGTATTCCTCAACTATGGAGAATGTATTGTTATTGAACAATGGAGGAGGAGACTGAAAAAAAAAATATCTCAAAATCTGAGAGCATGGCAAGAAAAAAACTGGGAATTTAAAAAAAAAGATCTAATGGATTTCAGATTATGAACCTCCAAAAGAAAATAACTGATGTGGTTTTCTAAGAGTTTGAAATCCAGGCCACATAATTATGCAGACATCCCTGAAGTATATACCCCACACTGTTCCTTCTCCCATTTTGGTGAATCCTCCAAATGTGTTAGGACTAAAATTCTCAACTAAACGTAAAACACTATTAAATTAAAACCAGGCCAATTTCCCTATTCACATATAAATGGAGATCCTAAAAATCTTCAGAGCCTGTTTTTAGGTTACTTTAGGTTACGTTCAGAGTCTGCTGAAAGTGCGGTGCATTTTCCAATAAGTGTTTGGCTCTATTCAGCAAAACAGTAAACAAACACTCAGGACCATCAACTGGCTAATCTATTAAAATCAGGCTGACTGAGTTGGGCAGAAATCAACTGTTGAGATTCTCCACCAAATCTGCAACTTAGAGAAATTAATTCAATGATTTTTCTGAATTTCTCCAGGGGCAGATTTTTCTTTAGCTATTTCAGTAGGATCGCTCCTGAAAAAGCTGTAAGGGTGAAATTGTCTCTTGATACTTTTTCTATGGATTGACTTGAAGTAAGGAAAACCAATAAAGACAGAACATTCAAACACAACTCAACTATTCGGGCCTTAGCAAGATCACATATTCTTCCATGAGAATTTCACTGGAATCCTTTTCTCTTTTGAAATAAGTTCGAAACTCCTTTTTAACAAATACAACTTTTCATAATTCTTTCTGATAGGAAAAAAAATTGCAGAAATTCTCTGCCTAATGCTAGGGATTCACCATTTTTGTCACACCAAACCAAGCTGCTATGTTTTTCATTCCAGTCAGTAATATTCTTGCTCCAAAACCTGCTATCTTTATTATATGTACTTAGAAGCAGTTATGTCACTCCTGATCAATAATCTGGAGGTGCAATGAGATAATACGGCAAATGTTTGATGTATAGACAGGGGTGGGCTGCTGGGGGTTTGCAGGGGTTTGGGAGAACCTCTAGCTAAGATTCTGTGCAGTTCGGAGAACCCCCAAATCCCACTCCTGGCTGGCCCTGCCCACCCCACCCCTCCCCTCCCAGGAGTCCCCACGCGGCCTGTTTTGGATGCAGGTAAGTGCAGGGCGCACACAGAGGTTCGGGGAGGGTGAAAAATGGGTCTACAGGAAGTTCGGGAGTCCGTTTCCAGCCTCCAGAGGGCCTCCGGAGCCTGGAGAGGGCAAAAACGTTTTCGCCCTCCCAGAGGCTCGACAAAAGCCTCCGGAGCCTGGGGAGGGCAAAAACGCCCCCCTCCCACCATGGTGCAGGCGGCCAACTAGGCCACGCCCACCATGGCCATGCCCACCCAGCAACCAGGCAGAGAACCCCTTGCTAAAATTTTTGAAGCCCACCCCTGCGTATAGAGCACAAGCAAGCAAGCAAGGTTTTCAGGCATTTTCGCTTAGCCTGGGATTCAGCGTGCAATTTTACTAATTTCAGTCACAATGTCAGCAGGAAGCCTCCTGTGACCCTCCAGAAAGATTTAGATTTAGATTTAGATTTATTATATTTGTATGCCGCCCAACTCCCAAAGGACTCTGGGCGGCTTAACAACAAACAAAAAAACATTAAAAACATCATAAAAAACATTATAAAACATCCAAATCAATAATAAAACATTAAAACATTAGACATTAAAACAATTTAAAAGTCATGCATATCCCATCATGGCCGGATCTTGCAGTTTACAACTGCAAGATCATGGCCTCAGGCCAGCCGGAAAAGCCAGGTCTTTACTGCTTTTCGGAAGGCCAATAGGGTGGGGGTGGTCCGGATCTCAGGAGGTAACTGGTTCCAGAGCATAAAGAGCGTAATGGTGGGTCCTGGCTTTTCAAATATATCAGCTCTCCATGTAAAAAATTCCATCTTATTAGTACATGAACGTAGTAGCTATTAAAAGCTACAGTCGTGACTATAGCTATATTCATATACAACTAAGATGGAATTATATACACTGGGAAAAGGGATCGTATTTGAAAAGGCAGGGGTAACATTGCAAACTTTCAATATTTCAGCATTTTACCTACAGTCACGATTCCTGTAACTCTGAAAGTTGCAGTACATACACAAATACAAATGCTTTTATTATGGCTAGCATTCCCTTCGGCTGTTTGAAGACAAACAATAGTTAAAGGAGTTTCATGGACGGAGACTGAAAGCTGGCTCTGCTGATAGCAGAGTCGATGGCCATGGCAGAACAAAGAGCCAGCAAACAGATCAGCTCCACAGAACTCCTCTCCAGAGCAAGCAGAGAACCTATAATTGCCCACAAGCCTTCCATACATGGTTCCCCCGTGAGGAAACTATAAGACAGGGGTCTTTAGCGGGGTTTAGAGCTCTGGGAGCTAAGGGAAAGCTGTGTTTGCCCAAGTCAAAGTCTTCAAAAAGACACTGGGTTTGCAAATATTTTCTTCCTTAAACACTTCTGAAAGTTTCTTGTCAAAGGCTTTTGGATATTAAGAATCTTCAAACTGACAAGTTGCATTACACCAGGTGGGTTTCCCTGGCAGAATAAGATTTATACAAGTTTAAGAACTTTAAAAAAAATGTTGGAATAAATAGCAAAAGAGTGATTAGAATGTTGGTTTTGGAAAGTTAAAAATGGACTAAGGGGCCAGCCAGATGGATTTGAAATAAGATTTTGAAATTAATTACAAGACACTTTCCTATGGTTTGTTTAAAATTCTATAAGATTTTGAAACTAAATGTAAAACACCTTCCTATGTGAAAATGTTGATTAGTTACATGCACAATGAAACTAATTAATCAAACTCAATTAAAGAGCTATGCTAATTAAACAAGAAGTGAGTCTACAAACAATGCCAGCCAGTTCCTTTTTAATTCCTGGCAGAATATACTACAATATTATCCTGTATTATTGCTTTTCCCTCAGTGAGTTCATAACAACATACATGTTTCCAAGAAGTGTTCAGAGTTGAGATGGAATCCAAGTGTCTGTCTCCCTTATTCAATTACACTTGTTCTCCTCAAACATTTAGGATTGTTGTATGTTGTATATAAAACAAGGAAGTCATGAAATTATGTGCTGAACACATCTTAATTATCATTTATTCCACAATAATGGATGGATTTCTCCTATTAAATTACCTGCAATTATCCACACAGATGATCTCATCTGTCTAGGATGCTAAGCATATCAAACTCTGTTAGTAGTTGGACAGGAAATTACTGGGACATCTCAGAGCTGTGAGATGGACTAGGAAGTTAAAATACATCTTGAAGATTATGACAGCTGTTTCTACACTGTTGCCAAGACAACGGTAGTGTTTTATACATGTGTGTGTGTCCTACCTCAAAACAACTGAAACTATATTATTGGTTTTCATCATTTGCGGTAACAACATTCAAACATTTTGAAGGATTCAAAAGGAGGATGACGATGAGGATGAGAAACATCGTTGGATTCCAAATTCAGGAAAAAGGCGGCAAGGTGGTAACGACATGAAGCTAAAAGCAGCAAATCCCTCAGGATTGGTAGGATGCCTTGCATTGATAAAACAGCTATTTCTCCAGTATCAGAAGAAATTCTTCCAAAAAGACAAATAGATTCTTAAAAGCTTACAAAAAATGAAAAATGAGATGGCAGAAATTTTTTTAGCAAAGAAGCATAGTGTTACTAAAACTGTAATTTTGGTTCTGAACTATCTCGAAGTCTACCTGTATTCTGAACTGCTCTACCAGATTTTAAGGAATGTATTTTTCCTTTGACAAAGTTTTAAGATGAATCACCAATGCTTGGCTGCTTCTTTATTAAAAGAGAAATACATAAAACAAGCCCAGAACATGAAAAGAGCTTTTTAACAGCTTGGCATGAAACTAATTTAATAACAGTGACTGAATGTATTCAAATAAACTGAGTGGCTCAAAGAACTATCCAATTAACAAAATATTACCCTACTCTTCTTTGTGCTATTTTGAAGCAAAAAGACAAGCAGTCTCTAGAATGCTGGATCTCTTTAAGGAACTCATCCCCGATTCTGAATGAGGCCACCTACTTTCATAGCAGGAATGGTTTGGATAGGACACACTTTGTAACCCTGGTAGGCAGCCAAGTTGTGTTTGTTACATAGAGGGCTACTGCTTTCAGTAGTGTGGGATTATATTTAGGCAGGAACAAAATTCAAGAAAGATTTTTTTTTGTCTGCTTTGTCATTGCCTATCTATTAGCACCTGCTGCAGACTTCATCAAATGCTGGAGCCAAAGATCACTCGGGTTATGCATTCTTAAGAATAATAGGAAGCTTCTTAAAAAAAAAAAAGTCTACGTTATGATTGATGGTGACTTTCCATGACTGGCTACATACAAGGCTCTAAGCCACACTTAATAATAAAACTTAGCTGGCTGCGTTCAGATTGCACTAAATTAAACCATGTTTTAGCTTAGAGGTTTACTAATCACAATGGTTGGCTTCATATAACACACTAAGAGTCAAAAATATGCAAATCATTACTACAGCATGCTCACTGCTTAAACTGCAGCATACTAAATCAAGACAGATGTCTTTTTTTTCAAAACAATTTTTATTGCAAATTTTTTTGTTTTCCCCTCCCAAACATACATATTTTATGAACAAAGTGTTGTCCAGATCATTCTTACATATCTTTTCATATACATAATCCATTTTACATATCTCTGTTTTCAATTTCAGCCATAATATTCTCTTTACATATTTCTTTATCTTAACTTATTTTCTTCTTAATACATAAGCAATATTACTGATCGCTCTAAGTTCCTCATCTCTTACAATAACATCAATTAGTTATCTTATTTCTCCATTACTAAATATATTTCTCACATTTCCTATCCCACATTTCAACTTCATCTCTTCTCTAATTGTCTTTAGAATTAAACCAAATTACCCTTTCACATTCCATCTGTTCTATTTTACTATAAATGATATACATCATCATATTCAAATCTTGCATAAAAACCCTTTTTCTTGATTGATTATCAACAATTAATATTTCAAATTTCCCATCCCACTTTTTCTGCTGATCTGTTTTGCTATAAACAATATACATCATTATATTCAAATCTAACATAAAAACCCTTTAACTCAATTAACCATCCACAATTAATAACATTAATACAATTCCCTTAAATCTACTAATATGAACCCTATTTTCCTTCCTTCTTTCTACTAA
>QLTV01002719.1:1142657-1164508 GCA_003457575.1 Thermophis baileyi | reverse complement strand
GTATATATTGAGTGGTTCTCCCCCAAATTTTTCCTGATCTCTTCCCACTATTTCTCTCTTTACCCTTTGGTTGATTCTTTTTTGAGGGACGTTCCCCTCTGTCTACTCTTTTTTTGCCACTTTAATTCCCATTGTAATTATCAAACTGTTTTTTACTTTCAGTCCCTTTTTCTTCAATGTTTTTTTCTTGTTCCTCCTTTATATTCTCTTTTACCACTTTCTCTTCTATTTCCTGCTCTGTGTAATCCAACAAAATTTCTGACTCATTATTACCTTTTACAGTTTCACGCATATTTTTTAATAATTCCTCATACATCCACAACTCCATGTTACCAATTTAACAAGTTTTTAAATTTTTTATATTATATCACCTTTAATTAAAATTTAAAGTCCATATAGTCTCTTTTAATTTTCAAATTCTAGTGTCCAATTAAAATATTAGTCCAATCCATTCCAAGTCAAAGGTTTATTGTCTTCCACAGTCATAAAAGCTCTTACAGTTCCCAGATTATCTTTCGGTAGTCAAGGTCAAATTACACAGCTGCACTTTCTCTTCTGTCTTCCACCAAGTATAGCAATGCTCTCTTTCCACCAGCAGATGGCTCTCTCAAATCCATGATGTTCTCAAATCAGCTGCTTGTCAAAACTGTCTAAAATACTTTAAATCCACATAGAAAATGTTTTTCCCCAAGTTCTTTTCTTTTATTTCTTTTATTTTTAAATTTCTCCAAATTCAATTGTAAAAATAAGAATCTTCTTGGGCTTTGGTGTTTTAGCTTCCGTTTTGTCCTCCTCCCTCCATACAGTTTCCTGATTGCCAATTAGCTGCTAATTTCAGCTCCGGGACACCTTTTAATATCCAAATTCAAAATTTTCTTTTACCTGTGAGTTGGCCAATCACTCACCCGGTTCCAACACTCCGTTCAAACACCGCTCCTGCACAAAAACGTAGTCCGGTTGCTCCAGCTTTAGAGTGGTCATTTTGAAATGGCCGCCGCCCCCGCCGCCAGTCCAAAGAGCTGTCTCTGACCTGTTGAGGAACTTGCCTGTTCCTCTTAGTCGTCCGAGACCCCTCTCCTTCTTCACCATCCCTACAGGACAGTTCCGGTCTGAAGACCCCCCCAACACCGGTTTGTCCGGCTGGATTTTCATGGAGCTTGTTGGAGCCCGCTATTTTTCCAGCCGGTCTCGCGGCGAAGCTTCTGGTTTCTCCAAGACAGATGTCTTAATAGCCCACACACCTTCTAATCTATAATTGGTTTTGACAATGTGTAAGTAATTGCTATGTTTTAAATGATTTGTAAATGTTTACTACACCTTAAATTGCTGAGGTCCATAAATACTGACTTGCCTTATTATTTTATTTTATTTTATTTTATTTTTCAAAATTTGTATGCCGCCCAACTCCCAAAGGACTCTTATTAGCTCATCTCTATCTACTTTCCCTATCTCCCCAATTCTAATTATACTGATATTTGTTGGAGGACAAACCTTGCCAAGTAAGCTTTTTTGGGAATTCTTGAATCACCTTGTTGACAATGTTCTCCTTCATAAAGTGCAGGGAAGTATGGGGGTCATGTATCCTTGACTCAATCCTATTAAACATGGATGCCTTAGTGGACAAACTGAAGTAATGGAAGGTTAGCAGAAAAGGGACCATGTTAGGCTGCAGCTCATGGTATTACTTCAGCTAATTATTACGGCATTAATATTTAATAATTAATATTTATTAATTAATAATATTTAATATTTCATATTTAATCATATTTAATAATTAATAATTAATAATTAATAATTAATAATTAATAATTAATAATTAATAATAATTATTACGTCATTAGTATTCAGCTAAGTATTACGTCAGCTACTTCAGCTGACTGCTAGCTGCAGTTCGGCAGTTCAAATCTCACCGGCTCAAGGTTGACTCAGCCTTCCATCCTTCCGAGGTGGGTAAAATGAGGACCCAGATTATTGGGGGCAATATGCTGACTCTGTGAACCGCTTAGAGAGGGCTGTAAAGCACTATGAAGCGGTATATAAGTCTAAGTGCTATTGCTATTGCTATTAAGAAAAACTAAAGATGAGTGCAGCCACAAGCATATCTTGGGAGTTCAAGGAAGAGATAAATTTGGATATACTATTAGTTTCTACAAATGTCACTCATTTATTCATTAATCTATATTTTTTTCATGATTTTATTAGCACTGCTATATTTTTTATTGTACTTTATCAGACCTTCTGGTGTTATAATTATCAAAAGGAAGGAAGGAAGGAAGGACGGAAGGACGGAAGGAAGGAAGGAAGGAAGGAAGGAAGGAAGGAAGGAAGGAAGGAAGGAAGGAAGGAAGGAAGGAAGGAAGGAAGGAAGGAAGGAAGAAGAGAACAACAATTGAGAAGAATATAGAGAACAGAAGTCTAATAATGTATCAGGGCAGTCCTCCAGCATCAGATTTAAGGATAGGGGAAAGCTGAGGTGATCAGCTGCATTATTTATTTATTAATCTAATTTATATAGCTGCCCATCTTACTAAAGGTGACTAAGGGCAGCACACATCAATAGCATTAGTTCAGAGCTGCGTAGAGTTTCTAAGCTATTTCTAGTGCCTGCTAATCTAAGTTTTACTTCCTTTAACAGAATTTATTGTCTAATAAGTCAGAACCAAATTGTCATGCAACCCACACACTTCGTTATAAGCAGCAGGCATGGGACTCCAATAAACAGCTTTAGACCCTTCCTTTTTTTATTATTATAATTCAGCATGAAATAATCTCCTGGATAGCTGAAAGTGTGGTTTACTAGATTTCTCCTTATTTTTAATGTACTGTATTCCTTTTCCCCTTTTAAACAAAATTTTATGAACCAATGTACATGGATTCTTTATCTGAAGGACATTGAAACATTCCATAAACCTTGAAACGAAATTCTGATTACCCTCAGCTACAGCCATGTATTATAAAGACTACCTTGCAAGAAAATAGATTCAAAATACATCGAGGAGAGAAAACATCGCAAAAAAGGCAGAAACACCTGATGGGGGTGAAAATTTAAAAAAATCAAGATGCAAGTTGGTGGTCATCATGGCAGCAGACTTGAAGTCCTGCTCCTTTGTATGTGGATATATTGAAATCCAAACAGATCTTTTAATTCTGTTCCGAGTAGCTTTCCCATCATCTTTGATTACAACCAAACCCTTCATTAATCTATCTTCTAACTTTTTTTTATACAGCTCTTATATTTTCTCTTCTTCCTTTACTCAATGTACTTCAACTCTATTTTTCCCAAGAAAGTTGAATTACCAGCAATTGATCTCTCCACTTTCAGCACCACATCACCTTTGTGTCTTTCACTAATTCTCATAATCAAACCAATCACACTTTATACTAAATATTCATTCCTTACCATAGGTACATATGAATACCCATATGCTTATAACACTGAGCATATAGTATATTCAGAAATTATCATTCTCATTTATTTTTGGATACCCAAACGAATCACTTTTTCTATATTCTCTCATCTTGTTCTTACCTATCCATTCATGTCACCTAAGGAAGCATTTTCCCCTTAAGATCACTTTAATTCAGAACTTGCACATTTTTTCCAGAACTTATCTCTATAAGTCTTCACTGAAATAATAACCTACAATTATCACCATCCCATGGATTCTTGTTTTTATATAGATTCAGGAGAACCTATATGACATCAATTCATATGGTACTTTCTGACATATATTTAACCCTTCAATTCATAATTAAATTGACCCCCCCCTCTCTCTCTCACACACACACACACACACAAGATTAGACTTCCATTCAGATTACCTGCCTATGAAATGGGTGGTTATATAAATTAGATTTATTTCCACATGTAAATAAAATATTTCATCTTTCTCTTATATTATAAACACACATTCATCTTTCTTTTCATTGCATTTGTTAATTAATATTCTTTATGTTTTATTCTTCTGGATTCCAAGTTGCAATCTTTCACATGCCACGGTTATCACTAGTGGGGTCCATACATATAATGGTCATCTGTTATAATCTGGGTCAATTTAAGATTTCATATAACACTTTTAGTAAATAGACATGGTATAGACTAAGTCTCTGCTGTGAATATTATCCTTGCCACATGCAGCATTCCCTACTAAGAGTTAAGAAAGTATTGATCAGTTTTGGCACATTTGTGCCATTATGCCACAAGTACAATCAAACAAGCACAGCCGATGAAGTAGACTCTGGTTTATGTAATTAAAAAACTCATTGAAGTGTGTCAAAACAATTGCAGCTTTTAATCTACATACAGCACTCTTGTGCCAATTCCTTAAATGATCTTGTACTCTTATTTACTGCGAGGCTGTGAAGGATCATAGAAACAAAGCTTCTACGGCCCTTTGAACTATAGATCCAAGAAAACTAACTTCCATTTTCCATACTAAAAATGTACTGAGAATCATAGTAAGATGTTAAATGAAGGGAAAATCTTAAGGAGTACAAACATTGTTTATATACACTTTTTTGGAAGTCCAAACACAGAAAAGTATGTACAATTCATACCATTTACGATTCTTTGCTAACTTTGAATCATTGTGACTAGCAGATTAATAGAAAGCTATCTTTGTAGCCTTGGGTTAATATGCCTCTGGCAGTGCCTTCTAGATAACTTCTACAACTTCCACCAAATTCATTTTCTTGTTCATTTGCAGAACAGTTTATATTATAAAAGCTGGAACATATTGAGTGATGAAAATGACTTTATATAGCCTGGGGGCAATGACTCAAAACAGGTGGAGGGTTTCGTGGAAATATTTTTAGACCTTTTAAAAACAAAATTATAATCAAGGGAGGCTTAATTCTGTGAACAGCATACTGGTACCCAAGTCTATAGAGAATGACATGGCAAAAAGCTCTTCCTTAAGCCAAAGTTTGTAAACACAATCTCAAATTGTTCAAAAGTTTCTCTCTATATATACTGAGGCACACATTTAGCATAAAGAAGAGACAGTGATATAAAAGGAGCATAAATAAAGAGAAAGCAAAGGGTATACTATAAGACCAACATTAAGAGAATACTTTTCTAATTTGTACATTCTCTGTCTCAGAATTTACATACATACAGTACATACATACATATATAAATATACATACACATATAGGTAGTCCTTGCGTTATAACCATTCATTCAGCAAGTGTTCAAAGTTACAATGAAGGGGACTTAACTTATGACCAGTATGCAAAGTTGCGGCTGTCGCAGCATCCCCACAATCACGTGATCATGATTCGGTTGCCTGCCAACTGCTCACAATCATGACGGTTGCAGCATCCCATGGTTACAGCATTGCCATTTGCAACCTTCCCTGCCAGCTTCCCAAATCAATGGGGAAGTCAATAGGGAGTTGCTCCCACCGCTTTTTCAACTGCCCGCCTATGCTCTTTAGCACCTGCCTACGGCACCCAACCACCTACGCACCTGTGCATTCGGCCATGCACCGCAGTACCTGCTTGCAGCACCCAAACACCTGCAGCTCTCACCTGCAGCTTCTATCTACTAGTTTGCTTGCCTGGGACTTCTGCCTCTTCCCACGTCAATGGCACATGAGATCTTGCTTAATGATCGATGCGATACAACAGCAACCAGAACTGCCGGGATTCCCATCCCTAAGCAATGTGATCACATGACATCATGCTTTACAGCCACATCACTTAGCAACAAAAATTCTAGTCCCAATTGCTGTTGTAACCTGAGGGATGCATACTGCATTTAAATTTTGTTAGAAATTTGGTATCAACTATTTTGATTTTGTTGTTGTTGTTGTTGTTGCTATTAACTGGATTGCTTCTGGACATTACTGAAACAATAGGAACTTACTTCAGAATGGCTGAGGAGGGAAAATGAAGTCTCCATCCAATAAGACTCAATTAACAGGACTGCAATCAAATGCCCAAGTTTCATGGCAAGGGTAGTGATAATTATAATTACTTTATTACTAAATGGTAACAGATAAATTGCTAGTCTAGAGATGTTAAGGCAAAGCAATTACCTTTTGCAAAAGGAATAGGGTTGATTCCTGCTATTTTAACCAATACTAAAAACAAAAAGAGATAGGCAAGTTTTATAATGAAGAATTCATGAAAAGACCTGAAATAAAATTACAAGTGTTGAAAACCACAGCTTGAATGCAATCGGTGTTTACGCGAAGTGGCAGGAACTTTTCTAATTCAAAAAAGAGCATTGTAACAAGTACCGTATCTTTCAGAGTATAAGACGCACTTCCCCCCCCCTAAAAGAGGGTGGAAATGTTGGTGCGTCTTATACGCTGAATACAACCATTTTTGGCCTCCCGAAACCCCGCCCCGCGCATCCCATTTTCGCCAAACACAGGCCCATTTTTCGCAAAAACGGGGCACGCAGAGGGTTTGGGAGGCCTGCAGAGTGCTCCTGGGGGCTGGGGAGGGCAAAAACGTGACACATGGGGGGTTTGGGAGGCAAAAAATGGGCCTGTTTTTCACGACAACGGGCCCGTTTTTCACAAAAACGGGGCATGCAGAGGGTTTGGGAGATCTGCAGAGTGCTCCTGGGGGCCGGGGAAGGCAAAACCTTTTTTTTAGCTGTTTACCTCTTCAAAATCTTGGTGCGTCTTATAGTCCGGTGTGTCTTATAGTCCGAAAAATACAGTACATATTACAAACTGTACCCATAACTGGTGGTTTGTACCCACATACTTTTTAATCAGACAACTTGTTCAGAGGTTACTCTGAAAGCACACGTACTTCATTGAGATTTATCTGTCAAGGGAATTATGATATACAAAACTCTCCTAGTCTAGAATACCTCACACGAGATCAATTTAAGATAATATTTATCAAATAAACTTTCCAGCCTTGTAGGTTTTTTTAAATTGTCATTAACTCACCAATCCATTTCACTGGGTTCATAGATCACTAAATTTTAATATGGTTTGTTGGTTTGTTTTTAGCTTAATGTAACGTGTGAACCAGATTCCCATGGCTTGTTTAATAAATTATTAAACTTTAAAATATCACATAACATTATGGGTAAAGATAAGAACTGAAAATATGAAAAACATATTGCAAAGCAGGCAAATACAAATATAGTGGAGATTTTAAGGGACATTAAGTTTGCAAACTTCACTTTCTAATCACTTTTGGAAATAGCTCATTAACTATTTCTAAGTTATTAGAGATTATAATTTACAAAAGAAAATGGCTAAGGTGTTAACATTTAAAAGAGAAAAACAAGTAACAAATTAAAGAGTGACCTGGATAATTGTTTCCAATTAGATTTGCAAAAGAGGCTTGTTAAAGCCTTGAAGAACTCTGTGTGATGGGACAAAGAAAGATAAATCAATCCCATCACAATATTTAAACAAGCTAAAGTTTGTTAGAAATAATAGGAAGGAATGTAACCTTGGTTTATTTGATCAAAGCTAAAACAAGATATATTGTTACTTCTGACTCCCTTTTATGTACTTTCTGCAGACACCAGAACTGACAAAAATGATGTTTTATGGATTTGTTCATATATAAGAAATGAGAGATGGGAGATGGGATGAAGAGATAAATATCTTTAATTTAAGAAACAGTGAAGAATTACTAAATGTGTTTATATTTGTTGTGATGGAGATTGGAGATTATATATTTCTTTTCTCTTTATTATATTCTTTTTCTTTTCTCTTTTCTTTTTTCTTGCACTTTTTACCTTTTCTATTCTCTTTTCTTTCTTTAAGCTTAGTTTGCATTAGATTTTACTATTATAATCAAAATTCTGAATTTAAAAAAGTATGTTTCTGAGAGAGAGATTGTGTGTGTACAAGGTGGAAGAGAGATGAAGAAATGGAGGATGAAAGGGCTGCACTTCTCCAGGATCACAAGAAAAGGTACAGATTGAAGAGGCAAGAAAAGATGAAGGTGATTCAACTCGAGAATATATGGTGAATGTTGAGAGTGTTCTTCAATACAACCATACCCACATCCAACACAGTGGTGGGATTCAAATTTTTTTACTACCGATTCTGTGGGCGTGGCTTGGTGAGTGTGGCAGGGGAAGGATACTGCAAAATCTCCATTCCCTCCCCACTCCAGGGGAAGGTTGCTGCAAAATCCCCATTTCCTCCCGATCAGCTGGGACTCGGGAGGCAGAGAACAGATGGGGGCGGGGCCAATCAGAGGTGGTATTTACCGGTTCTCCGAACTACTCAAAATACCAGAGGTGGTATTTACCGGTTCTCCAGAACTGGACAGAACCTGCTGAATCCCACCTCTGATCCAACAAGATCTCAACAGAGAAAGAATGAAGCAAATGCACAAATTGCACAATGTAATATTTCTGCTGATGTTGGTGCCATGGCCAAAGTCTATCCTCACTGTCATATGTTCCTATTCCTCAGAGAAACCGCCAATTTATGTTATATGATGGAAAAAGTCAGGATAGGAAATTTGCAACATCTACTCCCCAATCTATATAGCAGTGATGGCGAACCTTTTTTCCCTCGGGTGCCGAAAGCACGCGTGTGCGCGCTGTCGCGTGCACGCGTGTGCCCACACCCATAATTCACACCCATAATTCAATGCCTGGGGAGGGCAAAAATGGTCTCCCCCACCCCCGGAGGCCCTCTGGATGACCCCCCTCCCCCATTTCCCGACTTCCAGTGGGCCCGGTAGGTCCGTTTTTCGCCCTCCCCAGGCTCCAGCGGCTTCCCTGGAGCCTGGAGAGGGCAAAAACGGCCTCCCCCGGCCCCCCCAGAGGCCAAAAACGCCCTCCCAGAGCCTCCACGCGAGCCGAAAATCAGCTGGCCAGCACGCACATGCGTGCTGGAGCTGAGCTAGGGCAACGGCTCGCGTGCCGGCAGACATGGCTCCATGTGCCACCTGTGGCACATGTGCCATAGGTTCGCCATCACGGCTATATAGCAATGATGAACCAATTGCAATTGAGTTCACGAAGAACATCAGACAATACAACTCTTCCAAATAACATCCTTTGGTGTCAAAGAAGCCCTTCCAATGAGGGATAGATCAAATCCTTCTTCAATTATGCAAGGGCAACCCCATCATTACATCAGACATTTAATGCCAGATCTCAACCAGCAAGCCAAATTTATTAAAATTTACTTCATGGATCTTGAAGACAGCATAGAATTGAGAATGGGTATAATCCACGATGGAATTCAATATGAGATAAGAGTTTAGGTAGGTAGGTAGGTAGGTAGGTAGGTAGGTAGGTAGGTAGGAAGGAAGGAAGGAAGGAAGGAAGGAAGGAAGGAAGGAATCCAATGCTACCTGCCAGTTGCCGGCACACAATGTCAAAGGAGAAGCCAGCAGGAAGTTCAAAGTTGCTCCCTCTCACATTGCTTTTTTGCCCCTCCTCTGGTCACTCTATTTCTATTCTATTTCTCTGTTCAGGTAAGGAAATATCTGCTGGTGTGTGTGTGTGTGTGTGTGTGTGTGTGTGTGTGTGTGTGTGTGTGTGTGTGTGTGTGTATGTGTGTGTGCACGTGAGTATAAATGATGAAATGATTAAAATCATGGCAAAACTGTTATATATGAAAATATGGAAAAGAGTATGTATCATTGACCTGATAGATGCAGGGGTGGGATTCAGCCGGTTCGGACCAGTTCGGGCGAACCGGTCGTTATGATTTTGCGCAGTTCGGAGAACCGGTAAAATCGACCACTGGCTAGCCCCGCCCTGCCTATATATTATCTTCCCTTTGCCACGCGGTCCAGCTAATCTCCGTGCCTCGCCTCCGCGCCTTGCCCGCTCTGCTCACCAAAGGTAAGCATGCCACCCGCTCGCCCTTTGCCTCGGGTCGGGGCCCAGCCAGGGACACAGCATTCCCCGGCTCCTGCCTTGCCCCGGAACCACCGCCTGCTCACTGCCCGCCTCAGCCGGGTCGGGGATAATGCGCCATTCCCCGGCTCCGGCCTTGCCCCGGAGCCGCCGCCCGCTCGCCACCGTCCCCCTCTGGCCTCAAACTACGTCCGGGTTCTTCTTACCTAAAACGCTGCAGCGGAGATCTTGCAGCCGTCCCTTGCCGAGGCTCGCTCGCTTGTGGAGACGCTCCATGTGGTCTCCGGGTCAGCAGCTGCTTCTCTCCGCTGCTGCTCTTGCTGGGGGAGAGCGCGTCTCTTGTGCAATTTAGCAGCTGTGAGCTTGCCTCTAAGTCCCATCCGGAAACACGCAGTACAGAGAAGCAGCATTCAACAAGGCTGCTGCTTCTCTGTGCTGCGCACTTTCCGGATGGGACTTAGAGGAAAGCGGCAGCTCATAGCTGCTAAATTGCACAAGAGACGCTCTCTCTCCCAGCAAGAGCAACAGTGGAGAGAGCATCTGCTGCCCCGGAGAGCAGAGATGGAGTGGAGCAGGCCCCGAAAAGCTGCTCGGTCGACCCTCGGCGCGTGGCGGAAGCCGCACATGCGCGGAAGCCATGCATGCATGCGCGGAAGCCATGCGCGGAAGCTGTGCACGCATGCGCGGAAACCATGCATGCATGCGTGGAAGCCGAGCTTATGCGCAAAAGCCATGTGCGCGAACATGTGCACGCACTCACATTTTCAGCGAACCGGTTGTTAAGTGGGTTGAATCCCACCACTGAATAGATGACATGATAGATTATGTATATGGAAAAGAAATGCTAAAAAACATGTGCAAATACAAAGAGATTAATAAACTCAAGATTCTCTCAGATTTTTTATTATGAGATTCCTGTATAATTATACTTAGGAATGCTAATTAATGAATTAATGAATTCCTAAGTTTATAATTATTTATGCAGGAATCCCAACATCATCTAAACACATCAGCTGGAAAGGTGATCTCAAAAGAACTCGTTTAGGGACCATTGCTATTCAGTTCTCAACCCAATTTATGCAATATATCTACTCAAGTGCAGTCACAAGCACTGCAACAATGACAGTCAATTTCTCCTCAAATTAGCTACCATTTTTCCACCTGACAATTGATTCCACAACATTCTAATCGTGCAAGTAAGCCATAATCATTCCTGGGAAACAGAAAAATAAAACATGCTTGCTTAGATATCTTGTTAAGTCACAACAACAAATTCAATAAAATGAACAGCTTATGCCTTTCAAGTCAGCGCATTACTTATGGAGGACAAAGCAGGCTAGAATGTGAAAGCAGATTGGGAACCACAGACAATAAATATCATATTAAAATGTGATGGTGTAATATGGGGATACCAACTAAATCACTCACAAAACTGCTTGCTCTGGAACACAAAAACATTATGTGACTAAATCAGCTTTCACCGACGACAATTCGGCCTGATATAAGAGATTATGGAAGAAAGAATACCAACTGAAGCAACCAAGAGATAGAATACCAGTTTATCAGTTGACAGCTTATTTCATAAACAGCAATAATAAATAAATATGCTTAGTCCAGGTAGAGAGAAATCTGCCAAAGGCTCCATCTTATTTCACTCGCTAAAAATGAGGCTGAGAAATTCCTATGAAAACTTCCAAGATTCTGTATTTATCCTAATTCTGTATTTATCTGTATTTATTCAGATAAATCCTGAAATCTGTATAGTTCTTGCTTCTTTGATCTTGCCCTGATGTTTGGGAGTTGGCAGCTGAAAATTATGGGATCTGTAAATCCCAAACATCTGGAGGATACCAGAAAAGCACAGAAAATGCTTTAAGTGCTTTTCGCGTGGCAGATAAATCCTTTTCTTTCAGAGTCACTGCCTTTACAAGATGTCCTGTTTATTTTCCCCATTTTTCTTCCATTCATTTTGAATACATTGAAGCAGACACATATACCCTTGCCAGAGAGCTTCTTCCCAAGAGAGAATAATTTACTCTACAGCACTTGAAAATGCAACTACTCAAAGAAAAATCAGAAAAGTAGCAGAAAAAGAAACAGAATCATTTGAGCAAAGAATGTAATTTAAAAAAGGGGTTTCCGTGTGTATCATGTGAATTTTGAGTAAATGAGAGATCACACACTAATGGGATAAAATGCTTGTTAGACTGCCCCAGACTAGGGAAGGCTGAACCATTGCGTGGAAGAAAAGCATGTTTGAATATTCTGTATTCAAAAGATGAACAAGACTCATTTAGAACAAGTTTAATTATATAAAATACATTTGTTGATAACAACATTATCTCAGTGGGCTTTGTTCTTTTTTTTATAGAGATGAGACATTCACTTACAGACAATAAAAAAAACCAGTCCTTAATTATTTACCTAGTGTTATCATTAAGACATGAAAGGCTGTGTGTGTCTGTGTCTGTGTCTGTGTCTGTGTGTCTGTGTGTGTACAGGCAGTCCTTGAGTTACAACCACAATTGAGCCCAAAATTTATGTTGCTAAATGAAACATTTGTTAAATGAATTTGCCCCATTTTATGACTTTTCTTGCCACAGTTGTTAAGTGAATCATTGCATTTGTTAAGTTAGTACCGGTAATACGGTTGTTAAGTGAATCTGGATTCCCCATTGACTTGGCCTGTCAGAAGGTCGCAAAAGGGGATCACATGACCCCAGGATACTGCAACAATCATAAATACGAACTAGCTGCCAAGCATATGAATTTTGAATATGTGACCATGGGCATGCTGCAGTAGTCGTAAGTATGAAAAATGGTCATAAGTCACTTTTTTCAGTACCGTTGTAACTTTGAATAGTCACTAAATGAACTGTTGTAAGTCGAGGACTACCTGTATAGATATAGACATCTTTTCTATGACCACAAGATTCAGCAATGGTGACTTCCTGCAAGTAACTTGGGGGGGGGGGGGGAATTAGGGAACAACAATTAATTAATGAAAAGAGATAAAAATGTCCATTTAATTTGAATACAGGAGTTACAATGCAGTCCCAGCTGATAGTCTAAAAAGGATGACATCTGGCTATAGAGTCAAAAGACTAAAAGGAACCCATCCCCAAACCAATATAATCATGTACAGCCAGACTTCTCAAAAGTCTGGCATAAAGTTCCATACAGATTTAGAAAAATATTTCTGCTACCGTTTTATTAGCAAAGAGGCTTGCAGAAAGAAGCCAAAGGAAAGGAGATGCATGAGTGCTCAAGTGAATCCTGGGGTTAGCGGGAGAAAATAATTTTTTTTTTTAGAAATCCCAATAAAAAGTCAATTCCACTTTATCATAATGGGGGGGGGAGAAGCAAGAATTGTGCAAATGTACATAAGGGAGCACACCTACACACAGCACAGCTTGCATTTTAAATGCTGATGGTGAATAACTGTGATGCCTCTTTTCTGGCTGCAGAAAGACAGTAATGTTCATTTGGGGGGCGGGGGGGTGGACAGCATGGATTCAGCAAAATAAAAAGATTTAAATACCACTCCGTCTGGTACAGGAGAGCTAAGCTGCACCACTACAGCCTCATGGAGCTTTCCAGAGCCTTGCCTGCAAGGGCCAGAATCCCTTCAAAAGCCTAGTTTCGATGTTAGGACAAAAGAGGAAAATAATAAAATGGGAGTATAACTGTATAACTGATCTTTCACCAAATTAAATTTTAATTTAGACTTTGCTCCACAAAGCAGTAGTGTCTCTCTGTACTAGACTACCCATTTTTGACTGAGAAAGATCATGGTTTAGCAAATCAGATCAGTATGTCTGAGCAGCAAAAATCAGCTAGACATTCATAAAACTACTGTTACCTAAATAGGACCTATTTATATTGCTGGCAGAAGAATACCATATAAAAATTAGCCATTTAGCAGTTTTTCTCCTTTTTTGAAACTTTTTTGGGATTTAGCATTTTACCAGCAACAGTCAAGCTAGGGGAACCATAAATAGAACTGTGCGCGCGCGCGCACACACACACACACACACAGGGAGGGAGGGAGGGTGGCTGATGGGTGAGCGTCTTTGACGAGGGCCGAATCCATCCAGCCGAATATCTCTCTCCCCCCCCCTCTCTCCCTCTCCCTCCCTCTCCTTCCCCCTGGTGGGAAACGGCGGGCGGCTACTTCTGGGTTTGCTCTCTCCCCCCAGCGGGAGAGGGAGAAGGGGGAGTCAGTGTTGACTACCTGGACAAATTCATGCAAGTTTTTTTGCAAAATTCCTCAGAAATAGTTTGCTCTTGCCTGCTTCCCAGGACTAGAAAAGATAAACTCATCCAAGGTCATCAAGCTGGCTTTATGGCTAAGCCAGGACTAGAACCCATGGTCACCTGGTTTCTAGTCTGGTACCTCTAACCCAGAGGTCTTCAAACTTGGCAACTTTAAGACTTGTGGACTTCAACTCCCAGAATACTCCAGCCAGCATAGCTGGCTGGAGAATTCTAGGAGTTGAAGTCCACAAGTCTTAAAGTTGCCAAGTTTGGGGACCCCTGCTCTAACCACTACATCAAATTGGCTCTATAAAATAGGATTTCCGCTCTAATTTTCAAATTCCAACTATTGCTAGGGCCCTCCTAAAAAGTCATGCTAGACTTCAACTGACCTACTTAGAAACATCCAAGTAGAACTAAAAAACTGATAGAAGGTAGAAAGCATAGGATTCTATTCTTCAGGTAAATTCTATTTCATGATAATTTTATTATTTCATGGTATACCCTTTTGGGAAATGGGGCATACCTTTGCTTTCTGTTTCAGGAGCCAAAATTAAGGAGATGATCAAATCCAATCTATTCATGAAGTGACATGATTCCTTCTGTAGTTGGCTGAAGCCATTTCTTGGCCTTCTCCAACTATCATTGCCCGGTTTGCCACAAAGGTGAAATTTCCATTTATAAACAGCAAGAGTTGCTGTAGAAGAAAAATAACATGACAGCATGCATAGGGTAGCTTCTGCAGCCATTGGGCAGAGGCCCAGCTCATTTCATTGTTCAGCTTCTGTCACCCAACCATGGCAGGGAGATAGCAGGGCTGTTTAATAGTCCTCAGAAAGGATTATCATGTGAGGAGGCATGCCTCTCGACTGGGCAGACAAGAGGCATGCAGCTTCCCCTCCCCATCTATACAGAGGGGAGGGCAAAGGAGTTGGTGTTTGAGTGCAAACTAAGGGACAGGATATGCAATACACACCAGCCAGCAATGAAAAGCTTGCTGGACATAAAGGGAAATGGTGATTGGCTGTTGCTTCTCTGCAAACCCTACGAAATGATATCCTAAAATATTGGAGCCTTTTGCAGCCAAATTTAACGCAAGAGATTGAAGCATCTCCACAAAATAATCATGTTGGCTTCATCCAAAAAAAAAAAAAAAAGTACTGAATCCAGTGAGAAAAAGGGAAAGAAAGGGAAGCAAAAATGATGCAGCAAATCCTTCTCTACTAAAGCAAAATGCGGGTACCTCAATATTTCTGATTATTCATTAAAACTGCCACCACCAAAACTCTCTTCACACAAACATGTCAAGCAGCTTATTAAGTTTTCTTGCTGATAACTGCCATCTGTCAGGCCTGAAATGAATGGTTGCCCTCTTTCTCTATTCGCAAATGCAGCCCGCTCTCACACAAACACAGATGTTGTATCTACAGATCATACAGCTGCATACTAATTGATTCATGGAATAATTCTTCAGTGTCGGACCATTTATTTTATGTGGAAAGATTATGAAGTTTGTGCAACTGAATACAGAATTCTGTTTCCCACATAATTTTGACATACTGAACTAATCTGGGAATTATCCAGAACTTCTTGTGGTCAAGCATTTGCATGGTGGATTGAATATTTTCATAGTAATTTGTTTCATAATTAATATGAAACGCAGCAGTCTTATTATGGTCCGATGGGCAACATTCCTGGCCATTCTAACGTTGCTGAAATACAAATCCCAACAAATTTCTGTCACTGATTGTTCAGGCTGGAGAGCAACATGTGGAGGCCCACAAATTTACCATCACTGTCTAAGTATGTTTTACTGTGAGCAGTGGCTTACTTCATTTAACATGAAATGTATTTAACTTAAAATAATTCATTGTAGTTACTCTTGATGCATTCCATTGCTTTCAATTAAGTAACAATGTGGATTAATCAGAAGTAGTCTATATCCGTGATGGCGAACCTATGGCATGCGTGCCACAGCTGGCAAGCAGAGCCCTCTCTGCAGGCACGCGAGCTGTTGCCTAGCTCAGCTCCACCGCACATGCGCGCATGCCTCCCACTGGCCAGTTGATTTTTGGGATGCGCGGTGGGGGCGGGGCGCAGGCGGGAGATGTGCATGCATGCGCAGGGGTATCACGTGCATGCGCGGGGCAGGGGGAGTGTAGGGGGTGTGGCGCCCCCCCGACCCAGGAGGCTGCAGGGAGGCCTGCTAGGCACAAAATGGGGCGTGGGGGAGTGCGGCGCATATATATATAGATATCTATAAAATATCTATATATTAGGAAAGAATTTTTAGCAGAGGATGCACAGAGGGAACAGTGTATAATTTTTACACTGACATGATGAGAACATGACACTTAACTCTTGCCTTCAAACTGCACACTACCTTCATTTTTAATGGCTTAATGCAATGCTTAAGAGCTTAATTGTCTGAATTGAATACATATATAATCATTCTGAAGATAACACCTTGGATTGAAACAGTATAACTGAAGATCCTTGGTTGAGGAAGACTGTTAAACCTAAGACTAAAGCATTATGAAACTGGGATAGGGTGAGAAAAAGATAATTGTGTGTATTTGTATTATCAACTGTGTGAAGTTTAAGTTCTGATCCAACCAAGGCTTCCTGAAAAGGAACCAAGCAGGATTTTACCAGATATTTGGTAGTTTGGAATTTTGTAGACTTCATGCCCTTCATTCAAGCTGGGACAATAAAAGAGAACATAAGCACTTGACAAAAGAGTAAAAGCAGTCAGGAAGTAAACAACTACAGCATCAGAATTGAATCATGCAGCATTCTCCTCATCCCAAACGGAAGTTGATTTCTAAAAAGCATCTTAGAGTCCATGATAATTATTCTCTTTTTGAGGTGAGCTCATCTTTCTGGAATCTACTACTCTATTTTGAATGAAGGTCAACCATTGGTTTCTAGCTAATGGAAATCAAGTAAACATAAGAACTGTACCAAATCTATTAGATCTTATTAGATGCAATCTTGTTTTAACCTTTATGAAAGACCATCTTCTTCTTCAACTTGGTGTCCTCCTATATCCCTACAATAATTCTTACACATTAGAAGGTGCAAGTGTTCGCCAATGGGGAAGGCAAGTATACAGTAAAGTGAATGATGCATTTAGGGAAAGTCGCACAATTATTTTGGATTCTAAAGCAAACAATAACTTAACACTGCGAAGTATTTTGGCCACACAACATATAAGCCTCGATACTGGGCAATAGTTTTGTTTGTGCTTAGGAATTCTTCCTAGCTCTGATAAATGAGTTCACATCTGTAGTCGTCTTTTTAAAAAGCTGAATTCATTTCCTGTGTACAAAAATCCATACTTATTAGCGGCAGGAAAAGGACCAAACTGATGTGGCTGCTGCTGATTTATGACAGATCTGCTGCCACAGAAATATTTCATCGTAGCCCAGCGCAGGCAACGATTTGAAGTCAGGTAATTAGAACTCCAAAAACAGGAAGAAATGAGAAGCAAATGAAAACTAGAGCAACAAAGAAAACTGAAGTCAGTTTTACAGAGGAGGAATAATTCATCTAAACAGTTGGGAGTCAAAACTGCAGTCTATGTTTTAGTATTTCGTGTTATTTAATCCTGCAGCGATCATGAATTCTGGTTTTTTTTTCTTTAGCGCAAAATGTTTCTATCTCTACATGATGGCTTAAAGCAATGCACTGTTTTCTCTACAGATGTATTAGCAATGGGGAGGAAATCAATTGCTTAATATCTTAAATCCAAAATCCATTTTCTACAGATAGGGGAGGAAGTTGGGGATTTTGGATCGCTTTACTTTCTGTAGTTATCGTTATCATTACATTGCTTTTTATGAAGATAGTCCTTTTCTAAGTGCCATGTTTTTTGTAAGAGCTGTTTCGCTGTGGTGTACGAATTATGACACTGCAACTAAAACATAATTAAATGCAGGCAGAATTACAAAACGTGATGAGCATGTATGCAAATGAAGCGATTTCTCTCTAGGTGACAAGAATCCAGGGTATGTACCACACATTACAGTTATGATGATTAAATATTCTATTCCAAAAAGTTGCATCAGAGTTGAAGCATAGTACCAGCCTGCTACTTTTTAAAGCAGCCACGTCTTTTCCTGGATTTCAAAGCAACTGCAGAGAGCAGCTTACTGAGGAAAAACATGGCTGCTTTTATGAATTCATAAACCCAGCCTTTCCAAAATGCTTCCAAAAGTATTTCTGAAGCACTGCACAACTTCACTTATTCTCTCTCTCTCTGCAGGATACCATACTGGCAAAAACCAGACAGGTCAGGGGCCATGGAAATTTTGCTCTCATCATCTTTTTTCAGCCTTGTCTTAAACTCCCTCTGCCTCTCTCCCAAAAAAATTATCCTTTAAAGAAAAAGCAAAAAGTTGTCTTTCATATGGAAGCCAGATTTTCATCTTGCCTCTTGCAATCTCAGTTATTAAAAATCTAGTCTATTTTCAGAGCTCTGTTCTTCAATGAGGAGGAGGGCTACTTTTTCCTCCCTGTGGCAGAACATTCCTTTGAGAATGTTGATGAGTAGGACCAGAGCAGAAATGAAAGGGAATGTCTTTTCTCTCTCCAATAGCCAACTTTTCCACCTTTTGCCCATGCGCAGAGCCTGCTTGGAAGACTCTTCTAGTTTTGGCAATTAACATGTAGGAGATGTGAGAAACTTCAAGGCAATGCAGAGCATCATGCTGCATCCACAATAAATTTAAGTTGCTTCGCCCAGGTCTATTAGCTTTCTTTTGTTAAAGACAAACACTGAAAAAAATCCATGCATAGTAAATATATATATATATATACAATAACTTGGTGCCAAGTGGACCAGTCCTTTATTTCATAGCCTATGGACAAAGTTTTGTTCCAATCCCATTCACAGAACTTTATAAGAGATCCAGATAGTGGATAATATTCATACAACACAATATTCCACTTACAAACCAGTCAACTACATTTTAACTTAGTGTAAGGTTTAAGTGTACCTTATAAACTCAGCTCAGCTTATTTGTTGCGATGTACACTATAAAATTAAGTAAATCATGAATCAATTTTCCATGGATAAGTATGTCATGAGAACACAACGATGTGCTGACAGTTTTGCTCTGCTCACTGCCAACAGCTCAACAAACAGCAAATGAATAGGAAATAAGAGTGTATCATTCCCTATATCCCCCATTCCTAAACAATGTCCTTAGAAATACATATGAAGGTACAAGATCATAAGCTTGAAGGGTGATCTTGAGCATACATATTCAAAAGCCATACTGAGAACAATGGTACACAATCCCCAGCTAAGTATGTTCAGGATTGTGACCCTAACTTATTGTGACCAGATCCTAAGAAACCCACTTTGGCTCTTTGATCACTTTGCTTCCTGGTGAACACCTTTCATCTCTGGCAGTGGCCTCTCAAATAGCAAATATTTTACCACAACCATATCACGTCAGCTCCCTGATCAGTTTTTAAAGCAATGTAGCCCAGATCTAACATCGTTATATTGTTATATTTCTTTATGTCAGAAATCAGAGTCCCCAAAGATCAATGTTATTAAACCAACTGTCAGGAAACAAATTCAAACATTTGGAAAACTCAAATAATCTGAATGATTCAAAATCTATACAACAAATAATTCTAGATTTGACTAGAGAAATGTGACCAATTGCACTCCTATCCATCCTTAGATGGCAGCAAATCCTAGTGAAGCCTTTTGTCTGAGTAGACATTAAGATTTACACTTCAAATCTCAGTTGTGTGACACCCATTCATTTTGCTCCTTCCCTTAAGAAATTATTCCTGATATCTGTATCTCTGACAACTAAACTGCTGGCTACAGTTGTTATCTACCGCATTGATCCAAATTTACTAAAAGCAATAGTATAGGGCAGGCCAATTTATAACAATGATTACAAACCTACATTTTGAAAACTACAACAACCACAGGTTAGGATGATATATTGAAAAATTTAAACTCATGTTCAGATAAACTGAGAGCTTATACTATTACACAACTCCTATGACATTCAAACCATTCTATGTAAACCAGATTCAGGGTAAAGGATCCAGGTGACTATCACAAATCACAAAGATTTGCAAGGAATGTATTTGAAATCCTTCTATTCCTAATTTCATCCAAATGCAATTGCAAACAAAAAGTAACCAGAGTTAGGGACAGAAAGGATGTATTGAGAGAGATAGCAATAGTACTTAGACTTTTTTGTGGGGGGTCACCACGATGTAAAAAAGATGTTGAGACTCTAGAAAGAGTACAGAGAGCAACAACAAAGATGATTAGGGGACTGGAGGCTAAAACATATAAAGAACGGTTGCTGGAATTGGGTATGAAGGATTAGGGGTAACATGATAGCAGTGTTCCAATATTTCTTTGCCACAAAGAAGAGGGAGTCAACCTATTTTCCAAAGCACCTGAAGGCGGGACAAGAAGCAATGGATGGAAACTAACCAAGGAGAGAAGCAACCTAGAACTAAGAAGAAATTCCCTGACAGAACAATTAATCAGTGGAATGACTTGCCTCCAGAAGTAGTGAATGCTCCAACACTGGAAGTTTTTAAGAAGAGATTGGACAACGATTTGTCTGAAATGGTATAGGGCAGGGGTCTGAAACCTGCGGCTCCGGAGCCGCATGCAGCTGTTTCGGCCCTCTGCTGCGGCTCCCTGTCACCCTGTCGCAGCAGAGGGATGAAAGAGCCATCATCCTGTCACGGCAGTGGCATGGCCGGAGCCTTAGTGCGGGAGTGAAGCGCCCCTCTACTTGCCTTTGCACGGCAACAGCATTCCGCCTTCATTGTGGTATATTTACTGTTGCCGCCAGCAAAGAGGGCTGGGAGAGAATGGCAAGGGCAGATCTTGCAGGGTGGGGGCTATCCCCCAAGCCTGGCCTTCCTCCTCCTTTGTCGGCGGGGCCAAGAAAAAGAAGGCAGCGTGGGGAAGTGCTCCCCTCCCCCACCGAGCACTGAGCATAACAGCCCAGCGGGGGGGGGGGGCGGAGATGGCCTGGCAGAAGCAGCCCCATTGGCGAGTTGGACGGCAGAGAGGCCTAGCCCGGCTCTCGCAGCGGAACACTGTTCGCCGCCTCTGAAACACGCCACTTTCTGTTTCCTGTTCCTTCCCCGGGCAGTGATGGCTGGGGCCGTGGAGGGGGAGAAGCAGAGGCATCAGGGCTGCTCCCCCCCCTCAGCAAGCCAGGCCTGGAGGAGCGCGGAGAGTTGCAGGCGAGCGCCGGAGGGTCAGAAGACGCACTCCGACGTTGTCCCAACACGCGTTTCCAGCGCACGCTTCTCTGTCCTGAAGTAAGATTGAGTGGGGAGAAGGGAGCAGGGGGAAGGGTAGGAGGGAAGGAGAAGCCCGGCTGGCTTTCCTTTAGTGTGGGGCGGGGGGAAGACCCAATACCCCCTCCATGGCCTGCCCGCTGCTCTTCCAGCGCCTTGTACAGCACAGTGAAAGCTAGCGTGCTTCACAATGAGGGAGACTGGGTCCCCTTCCCCTCCTGGAGCCCATTCCCTGCCCCGCTCACCCCTAGCAACACTCACACTTTCTCTCTCTCTCGGGGCGGAGAGCAAACCCAGAAGTAGCCGGCCGCCGTTTCCCGCCAGGGGGAAGGGGAGAGAGAGAGGGAGAGAGAGGGAGGGAGGGAGGGGAGAGAGAGAGAGAGGAGAGAAGCGAGAGAGAGAGAGGAGAGAGGAGAGAGAGAGAGAGAGAGAGAGAGTAGAGAAAGAGAGGAGAGGAGAGAGGGGAGAGACAGAGTTA
>QLTV01002719.1:1108075-1142183 GCA_003457575.1 Thermophis baileyi | reverse complement strand
AAGAGAGAGCAACAGAGAGAGAGAAAGAGAAATGAGAGAGAGGGTGATAGGGAAATAGAGAGAAAAAAAGACAGATGAGAGAAAGAGAAAGATGAGAGGGAGGGAGGGAGGGAGGGAGAGGGAGATAGAGAAAAGAGAGATGAGAGAGAGAGAGAGAGATGAGAGAGGGAGATAGACAGAGAGAGGAAGATACCTATTTCCCATAGAAAACAAAACACGGGGAGCCACAAAACCTGGGTAGGTGTGGCTGGGGGGGTCATGTGACTGGGTGGGAGTGAGTGACGTCGAGTTGGCCACACCCACCCAGGTTTTGTGGTTCCCATTTTGTTTTCTGTAGGAAACGGGCCCAAGTGGCTCTTTGAGTGTTTAAGGTTGCAGACCCCTGGTATAGGGTTTCCTGCCTGAGCAAGGGGTTGGACTAGAAGACCTCCAAGGTCCCTTCCAACTCTGTTATTCTGTTACTTATACACCGCTTCATATATAGTGCGCCATCTCTAAGCAGTTTAGAGTCAGCATATTGCCCCCAACAACCTGTGTCCTCATTTTACTGACCTTGGAAAGATGTAAGGCTGAGTCAACCTTGAGCTGGACTAACTCCTTTTTTTGTTCTAAGCACGTCTTTATTCATGCCTCTTCGAAGGCCAAAGACCTGCTTCAAAAGGCTTTCTGAACTGCACTGTATACAGGCAGTCCAAACTTACAACTGGCCTGTTAACAACCTTTCAGAGTTACAGCGGACCTGAAAAGAGGAACTTACAACCCAGGTTCAAAGTTCCAACAGTTGGGCCCCCTCCACAGTCATGTGACTTGAGTTTTGGGATCTTGGCAACAGTGCCTCAGTCATTTGTAGTATCTCACGGTCACAGGACCACAACTTAATACAGTTTTGTTGTTATTGGTTTGCTTAACAATAGCACAAAAAAACAGTTGTAAAACTGAGTCAGTCACATGACCAACCCATTTTATGATTGTCACAACATACAGTATAACCGTAATGGGAAGACTCCATGATGGTCATATATTGTGGCAAGCCACCTGAACAGAATATCAAGCAAATAAGACCAGGATATTATGAAGCAACTAAGAGCCGTGGTGGCGCAGTGGTTAGAATGCAGTACTGCAGGCTACTTCTGCTGACTGCCGGCCACCTGCAGTTCGAATCTCACCAGGCTCAAAGTTGACTCTGCCTTCCATCCTTCCAAGGTGGGTAAAATGAGCACCCAGATTGTTGGGGGCAATATGCTGACTCTGTAAACTGCTTAGAGAGGGCTGTGAAGCACTGTGAAGCGGTATATAAGTCTAAGTGCTATTGCTATTGCTATCTATCAGTACATTTAAATAAAAAACCCTTATTACTTTATAAACATAAATAAAAATATGATTTATATTCTTAAATGATAAAACCTTTTTTCTTGTTTACGCTTTGAAAGAAATTACTCTCTCTTCTGACATGATATATGAGTGAGCTTCTTTCACAAACAAAGTATAAGGTAAAAATAAACATTTTCCTGAATTCAGCTTGAGTCTTTCTGACTATATAAAGACTTCCATGCAGATTTCTGGGCAGGATTCCAGAATTAGCTAGCCACTTTCCACTTCTGAGATTTTTTTTCTTCAACTTTCCAGAGTAGCTAACACATCTTAGTTTTACAGTTGGTTTCCCTTCCAACTACTAATCATCCAAGGTCAGCAAAGATCCTACCACCTGCCATGGGTACAGTACTTGTCTCCAAATGTTCTCAATCTTGAATGAGAAGTTTCTGTGCTTGCCTGAGGTATACATACAAAACTGCTCATTAAAAAATTATGACAGGTGGGAAATATTAATTAGCACCTATCTCCACAAATTGTCCTTCCATCCAAGATTAATTTGGAATCTGAAAAATCTTCAAATTACATTTTGACTTTCTTCAAAATCCTCACTTTATTCGTGAATGTGCAGCATAGCAGCATGGGTCAGGCATCAAACTTGAGCAACCTAGATTCTATAAGGCATACTGCAGTAAAAATTGCCGTACTAGTCTTGAGTCATTCCAACCTATTCATGTTACAATGTGAGGGTCTTTAGTTACAGATATTATTCCTACAAACAAAACACCCAATTTCAATTCATGTCTTTGTATTTTTATACATGAAAACCCAGCTGAGCAATTTGGTTGCTTCGTTTATATTTCTACCAAACCAGAATTGTTTACAACCCCTTAACTCATACATTTTAAGTGAGACACACACATATAACACATTTTTACAATTCCCTTTTTCTTTTAAGTTCTTACCAGCCCATTCTTGAAGAACACCACCTCAGTGACAGAAGGCCTCAACTCTGAACATAATGCTCTTATTCACTAAACCAGAGTTATATATTCCTCTGCATTATTATCAATGCAGCATGAGCAGTATAATTTAATTTCTGTCCTAAAACTTCCTCTTTAAGAAAAGGAAGGGGGGGAGGGAGAAAGAAGATTCATATACAAAACTACAATTAATATTCCCTTGAATAGGTCACAATCTTGGCTTAATAGAAAACGCAAGCAGGCTGCCCTTTGCTGGCAAATAACTTCTCAGAATCTTAAAAGCTTAAGACAGGCTTTTTAAGTAAGGGAGATTATGGAATCATTATCAGTCTGAAGTCTTCTTTTTGGAAATCTCTTTAAATACACCCACAAAGTATGTTTTACAAGGACAAACATCCCAGTGCAGTGAAGGATAACATGGTCTTCCCCCACACCAATTCAACAGACCTCTCCCTACTCTCACCACCATTACTCTCCCAATCTAGACAGTACACATCAATTTTAAGCATAAATAATCTATTTCACACAATGGTCCCAGCATTATCACTCACATCATCAGCCATGTCCAGCAAGTGCTCATGATAATCTGCTGGCAATAGCATGAGCCATGCAAATGTTAAAGGCTCTCTGGAAGAAGCATGAACTTTAGGCAACAAAGTACGGCTCCTTCCATATCCAGGGAAGGAAATGATTATCTTGGCCAAAGCAGACTATTTTTAGTCCATGTACAAACCAGCAGGTATTGGCTGAGTGTTTAAAGTGAATCATGTAGAAATTCTGTACCGCAGCTGGCTTTATTTTTTCTTGTTCAACATATTTTCTGTTTCAGGGGTTTTTTCACAGCAATTTCTCATTCATTCACACAACAATCTTGAATGAGAAGTTTATGTGCCTGCTACACCTTGAATGGGGAAAATGAGTCTGACAAGGAAGGGGTTATAGTCCATCTGCAGAGCTAATGAGGAGCAATCCAGAAATCCGGGTGTCCTCAACTTAAGACCAGACAGACATTTTATCCACTGAGCTTGGCTACTTCACTTAAAAATATTTCTGGTATATTTCTGCAGTGCCAGTCATTCATCCAAAGAGGTATTAACCGAAAATTTCTTGCCTTCTTTTGAAAAAAGTTATGAATGTATTAACAAACCTTAGCTCAGAGTTAAAAAAAAATAATGCATTGACAAGTCTGGGAAAATATACATTGTGGAAAAAATACCTGCTGGATGCAGAAATGCCAGTATAAAATCAATAAATCAAACAGCAAGTTTTGAAAAGAGATTTTGTTTTTAACTCACTTTGAATTTCAACTTTCCTATTAGAAAAATTGTAAAAATAACCAATATTGGTGGTTGAATCAATCTCAAAATGCGGTACTCTGCAGCTATATTCCAAAGAGCATTAGAGCAACAGGGACATTTGCAAAATACATGAGATCTTGTCCATTTCCAGATGGATCTTATCAGTGCTGATCTTAAATGCCCCTATTGATACATAGTTTTACGTTATAATCATTGCATTTTTATGCCTTTGCGATAAATCTTATGTAACACATTCCTTTAATGTGGAACAGCATGTACCGTATTGTGTCAATCTAAGCACTTTTCTCTTTGTCCAGAGAAAACATTGCCCCCTAAGGACTTTTTTAAACTGTAGAGGTAAAGATTTTGACTAAGACAGTTACAGTATTATGCTTTATAGTCTCAGTTACCTTTTTCCAATCTACATTCAACTGGCTTCCAACTAGCACAGGCTTTCAGATAACTGGCAATCAATTCTGGCCACATATAAATACCTATCCTGGCTTAAGAGAGCAGGTATCTATTAAGGAGTACCAACATCGCATAAAATGACAAGACCAGTCAACATGACACCTTGGTCTTAGTAATCAGCTTCTTAGAAGCATCCCTACTGTTTTTGTGATGTTACAGGATTGCATTACACCAACCACTTGTGCTGTTTCTTTGTTCAAGAAAAGCAAATGGATCTACACTGATTATTTGGCTAGGTAAAGTGGGGGGGAATCTGGTCAGGAAAATAACAGTCTGCTTAAACAAAGCAGAGAGGGTAGCATTATGTGCACTATTCCCACATTCTTTTAGATGTTGAACATAGTGGCACAAGGGCAAGAACATTTTTCCAAATTAGAAACCCCTGGGAAGCATTCCTCCAGCCTGCCTTGAGGATCCAGGGTGCACAGTCTATCAACCAAATGCTTTCCATCCCTGCCTTTCTTTTCAGGGATGCTGAATGAAGAATTACATAACCTGGGATTAGTTTAGGTGCCTGCAGATCAAATGCACGGCCATCATCCCACCAAGAAAGAGCCCAGCTCTTGGATATCCTTTTCCTTCTGCTTACTTTGTTATTGCTGAAGAAGGGGGGGGGAGAGAAACACGCCAAAAGCCTGAAAGGGAAGGAAGGGGGGAAGGAGGGAAGGAAGGGGGCAAGGAAGGAAGGAGGGAAAGAGGGTAGTCTTCAAATCCATGCAGGTACAAATTGTCATACATGGAGGTCTGATAATCCAAAGAGCCCCTTTTTCAAGGCAAAAAAAAAAAGTAAACACCCGGGCCACTGACACCGCTGGGATTGCCAAAGCGGGGAAAGGCCCAGCCAGTCCGACTCAGCTCAGGCTGCCTTGTTCAGTTGTTGGGCTGCGCGGCTTCCCCCCACCCACCCCCCGGGCCGCGCCGCTGTTTCATTCACATCCTCGAAGGAGAGGAGGTCATCCCGAGAGGCAGCCCAGCGCTGGCATTTTATCTGCCTCTTTCCTTCTCTCTCTCTCTCTCTCTCTCTCTCTCGGAGAAAGCAAAAGCGTTGCCTCCGACCGAAGGCTGATGACACGGAGGCAGGAGACGAAAGCCTGATTGGCTCGGTGGCTGCGCCTCGTCAACTTGCAGACGTTGTGCTCCGTGCAAGGGGATGATAAACATGAGGACGGGCTCTTCCGAACAGGCATCTCTTTCTTTCTCCCCCTCCCTACTTCCCTCCCTCCTTCCTTCCTTCCTTCCTTCTCCTCCTCCCTCCTCCCGTGATTTATTTTGCCCACGGGGGCTCAGAATCGTAATAACAAGGCATCGTCGTTGATAAGGAAGTTAGGCTGACAGGCCGGCTCTAATGAAGTACGCTGGGCTGATTTTTTCCCAGGAGGAAGAAATTTAATGACCACTATCATAGTTGGGGGGGGGGAAGAGTTCATTTCCGTTTTGGATTTGCTATCAGCTTCTTTTGAATAATTTAAACAATTAAAAAAAAACTTTCCCACAGGATGCAAATTATATTTCAGCCAAAACTAACCAACAACAGAAGAATGCAAGGAAGCCAACATTCAATTATAAGATGCTCCCCCGCCATTGTCCCAGTTGGAATAGCATGCTTAAGCTAGCAATCTTAAATTTAATCGCCAGGATATAAACATGCAACCATTTCACACTATGCACAAGCAGAAAAACAGAGGTTCACTGTGATGGCTAGGGAGGTTAGGCCTAGACTCGTAAGACCAGAGTTCAAGTCCACTTTTAGCTATGGAAACTCACTGGATGGTTTTTTTACCAGTCGCAATCTCAGCCCAACTTATTTCAAAGTTTTTGATGGGAGGATTAAACAAAGGGAGATTCCCTTAGAAGCTGCCTTCTGCTTTTTGAAAGGAACAGACAGAATATAAATCTAAATAAACACGTAACAGTAAACTAGTGGCATTTATGGACTCTCCTAATCGGAAGACAGCAATTCTATTGCCTTTCCTGATGGAAAAGAATACACAACAGTCAGAAAAGTAAGGCATCATCTTCTGAACTCATAGAATTCTGCCAATAAGATAGGCGAGACTACCCTAAAATTATTAGCCTAGGAATCGGCATGTATTGCTTATGATAATGATATCTGATAAAGAACTGCGGTGAAGTAATACCAAAAAAAGCCAGGATTTATAAAGTAACCTCAGCTGTCTAATACAAACTGCAAAGTGGATATATATTTTCTCAGGGTGCCGCATAATCCAACAAACATGCTCACTTGGATAGAAGTTTGACTGCTTAAAGTGGAGGCATGATTTTCACATTGTATTAATGGGAGACCTCTAAATATAGAAGCTGAAAAGACCTAGAATGGATTGTGGCACAGCGTTTGCTCACTTGTTGGAAAAATAGCTGCAGTTGGTAAGTTCATTTGTGGGCATGCTAGAAAAACAGGGTACATTCTAGCCCTTTCAGTGTTATCTAATCTTATTTTAACAATTAAAGGGCACTAGTAAGGGTGTGCCCTTGTTCTGGTGCTGTTTTTAATTTGCATTTCAACAAGAAAGGACCCTGTCATGAGTTGCATTTAAACAAGCTAGAACACTGCCATCCTCCTGCATTATCAGAGGTTAAGATGCCCATTTCTCCTTATAAGGATTATGCAGTATTGTATTCAGTAAATAAAGCAAGCAGAGCTGAGGCATACCTTTGAAATAACCCCTTTGTTAATAAGAACTATCAAATATAAATTACAATAAAGCAAAGATTTCAATCTTTTTCAAAAAATGTCACATAAGACAGATGAGTTTTGGATGAAGATCCATTACAAAAAGTGGGGACATTTAAATATGTTGATATCACATTTCAAGTTTCTTTATCTTGATCAGGTCACAAGCTTTTTTTTTTCCTTTACAGAATATAGTGTGTAGTGTCATCACTATTTTTAATTTTAATTCCTCTCCCCCTCCCCAGCACCCCAAAAGAACAAACTTGTAATCTTACTCCATTCAGATCTCTCGTTTTGAAAAAAAGCCTGACACAACTTCTGTTTGGGGAATGATACATAAAATATATTGATTTTGTCAATTTGGCTTGTAAAAAAATCTGTTGCACCCAAATCTGTGTTATCAGCAACATTATACCTAAAACTGATCTTAAGGGAATGTCTGACTTTTGAAATTATCAACTAAGGGTTTTTTTTAGTTTTGGGTGTTGGCCTGTAAAGATCTGTTGCACCCAAATTTGTGTTATCAGCAACATTTACATTTAAAACTGATCTTAAGGCAATGGCTGACTTTTAAATTTATCAACTAAGGGTTTTTTTTTAGTTTTGGAGGATAGTTCTACAGTAAAACTAATGTAGTTATACTGTTGCTTCTGCATTATTCTTAAAAGTTACATCCAATTTTGCATGCATTAAAATACATACCGTAAATGTATTTGTCATAATACTGCTATTATTTCTAAATTTGCATTAAACGTTCTAAATTCTGAATTTTTATCCCTGCAATTATATGAATTAAGCATTTGGTGGTGGGGGTAGATTTTAGGTGCTCTGCATTATTAAGAAACTTAAAAACTTATAAAATGTGGGGGGAACTTTAGCCCAGATGTTCCTTCCCCAGTATTCTATGTTATTCAGCATGTCACTCCATCCCTAATCTATCTTCCTATGTCTAGCATTGATTGTTATTCATGTTGATGGGTGTAACCACCCACTTAAATCCTCAAATCCACTGAAAATTAGACAAGCTTGAATGCAACCTAATCTAAAGCGAGCTCAGAGTTTCCTGCAGTGACAAGACATCTGGGGAATTTTCCATTAAAAGATGTGATCACCTAGCATCTGCAGGTAGTAGAATCAGTTGGAAATTACAATTCTTTTTAACCTGCCATTCCTCACTTTTCCTTTCCATTTCATCACTGTACATATCTCTCTGCAACCAACAGCATGTTTGAAAATATCTTAATTTGCATTTCTGCTGTATGTTAATCCTTTAGTGGGGTCCTCACTATTAACATTTAATTATTTAACTATTGGATTCCATTTTTGTCTTCCTTGTGGAAGCAAGTCTGGGCATGGAACAAAACTGAAGAACTAAAGCAACCATATAAATAACTGTAGCTATAACACATAATCTAAGAAAAAAAAATGGCAGTAATATATACATCTCATAAGAACAGATCAACTACTGATCATCCATCAGCTTCTCAAATTCCAAATAGGAATAACTTTCTTCTACATGTCTCAAAAACAGCTAAACTCAAACATGTCTCGAGGACATAAAGTTAAGAAAAGCTGGCTAAACAATGGAAAAACAATGACATTCCCAGAGTGGAGGAATAGATTGTGAACACATTAGAATTTCATTTATTTATATTTCATATTTCTAAACCTTCCATCTCCCTCAAAGAGGGACTCCTAAAAATTTGCAGGAATGGCAAAGCTGACCTAGCTGGTGAGAAAAAACAAACACCAAAATCTTGTTTGAATACTGGAAACCTTATATAGGCCTTTTGCTGAAAGAAGAAAACAATATGACGATGTATGGTTTGAAGATTTAAAAAATGGAATTAAATGAAGGGCTGAAGGGACTTGTATAGTATCTAATATATCTAATACAAGATTATTATCTTTTGAAGAAGTCCAGTCATATTTTGTAACTTTCATTTCTTTCTTGAACTTCTTGTTTAATATTTCATTCCTTTCCTTTTCTTTAGATTTCTTTTACTTTATGTAAAATTATCAATAAACATATATTTTTTTAAAAAGAGAGAGAGAAATGCTGACTAATACCCATTGTCATATATGCAATCTCCTCCAGTGTTCTCCTGTAGACCCCCAAACTTTTAAAGCAGACCTGAGATGACCAGATACCACTGAATGCAATCCAATGATTAAGTTTGCCTGTCATTCTAATTTGGACGCATCTGCCTCTTTTTTTGCTGGGAGCTGCACTTTTATCATTTTTTCAATATCTTCAGGGAATGAATGGGTATGGTCAACTTTTGGGCTTAATAAATTTATTTTTGGATGTTTAATTTTTGGCCTAAAATGTCATCTGAGTATTGTACACCACGTTTTTCCCTAGTAAGCAAATCATGGCTTAGCTTACTGTGTAAACCAGGTCAGCAGGAGGGTTTACAGTTGCTCCTACCTACAGCAATCCCGAGGTATAAAACAATGAATCACTAAGAGAAATAAAACTAACGTCATTCTCCTCTGAGTAATTATGTTCCATATCATATCAACTATCACACTCACAGGCATCTTTAGCTAATGCAGTGAAATTACTTAGCAAGAAATGTATAGTTAGGTATTGAAAATGGATTTCAGCATCCTTCCATCAAAGATAAATTAATCTGAATTGCATGAAATGTACAAAAAACTCTCCAAGTTGCTTATTATTAACTATTTCCTAATGATAGTGTAGGAAGTTAACACCCACCCCTCTCCTAGAAAATGAAATATTTTAGGAAATATTAAAAAGGCAGAATATTATATTTCCCTGGATGGGAGAAACATGTTTTTAGGCAGTAAATAGACTCACTCTTAATAGCCCCCACATTTGTCAATGGACCATTAAGGCCAGAGCCCAGCTCACTCATTCCCCCCACCTTTGTCAATGGGCAGTCTATTCTACATAACAAAGATCTACCCCCTTCAGGCAGACCCATCTAGCAAACAGAAACTCAGCAATGGCACCTGGGAAGATTACATCAGCCAAGCCTGGGACACAGACAAAAGCCTACAGAGTTAGGTAAGACCCCAGCCCCCTGGGAGTCTGACCACCAATCAGAGCACATTTCTTATATAGGAACAGGAAACTCTGAGGTGGGGCCCAACAGAGGGTATAAAAACTCAGGGACTCTCAGCAACGCCCTTCTTTTCTTCTTCAACATCTTCGAGGCATGTGATCCCCCTTTTCCCCAGGGACCTCAAACCATGCGGTCCTTCTGTCCACCATTAAACCTTCTTTCCAAGCAGTCTCCATGTTTCCAATGTCTTTTTCCCCACTTGGAACTGAACCCAGAAGGACATTTCTTCCAACAATAGATACGAGAGAAGAGGCAAGGAAAAATGACTAATGAATTATGCTATTTACCACAAAAGAAGAAAATCTGAATATAGGATAATTCCTCTACAAAGAAAGAATAGGCAAGGCCAAAAAAAAAAAAAAGTCTCAATAATGATAGAAATCCAGTACAAATCAGTTTCCCCATCTTGTTAATCTAGGCTTGCCAATTCCAGGTGAAGTCCATTCTCCACATTTCTCCTTCCTGTATTATGTGTGTAGTCTGTGTATGTGTGAGCACTTTTACTGAGCTGAACTTGGAGAAAGTCTGAGACAGCCATTAAGGGGAGACTTGGAAAAGAGATTACACAGTTTCAAGGAAGTGTGGGGGGAAAAAAGCAATAACACTTAGACTTACCGGTATATGTTGCTTCATAGTGCTTTACAGCCCTCTCTAAGCAGTTTACAGAGTCAGCATATTGCCCCCAAACAATCTGGATCCTCATTTTACTGACCTCAGAAGAATTGAAGGCTGAATCAACCTTGAGCCGGTCAGGATCAAACTGCTGGCAGTTGGCAGAATTAGCCAGCAATACTGTATTCTAACCACTGGGCCACCACAGTAGAAATGTCAGCTTGGTTTTCTTTAGTATATGATGGGTCAGAGAGAAACTGAAATACTTCCAAGATTCTGTTATTCTACCCTATAACAATAAAGAGCCTTATTGGAATCCCTGCCATGCCTGGCTCTTAACCGGGCCTACCTGGCTGATATAAATCATATTATTTTGAGTTTCCTTCTCATACTTCCTTCTATCATGGGACTATGTATTCTTTTGTCAAAGTCCCCCTTCAGCTTGCTCCTTTCTTCCCCCACTCCTAGCTCTGTCAAAATCAACTCTAAATCCCTTTACAGTGTGTATACATACTTACCAAGAACCACACTCTAAAATACAGCAGAGCCAGGAGAAAAAAAATTAACACATGTCAGTTATCAGAAATTCCTTTTCCGCAGTCTGTTGAATTGGAACGAATAAAAAACTACCCAAATAAATAAAAAGAATAACAAGAAATGCAATATTCATATTAAAAAGTACATGTTTACAACAGCCTTCAAGAGTTTGTGTGGGCTATGACATTCATCTCAGTAGTGGACTCCTGCCATTACTCAGCGAATACAAAAGGAATTACATTAATTGGCATTCAGATGACACTTGTAACAACAGGTATTAATGACAATGATCTGAGAGAGTGATATTTTCTTTTCTCAAGCCAAGTTATAAATGCAAACTATTTTTTTTAATCCTTATAGAAATTACGGTCATTGTAGCTACGGAGGATATTTTGGGAGGTATGTTATGTACCTCAGGACCAAGTTAGACTTCCTAGCGATAGGTTAAAATGCTTGTGCAAATTGACTGCAACAGTATCCCATCAAGCAACCATTAATTTATTCCATTAGTAAAAGGCAGTGTTAATTCAACCACCCCAAAGTGTTGTATTTAAATGTAAAAAAAGAAAAGAAAGATTAACATCCTTGATTACTATTTTGTAAGACTTGGTTTATATCCCTTCTAGAGTCTGGCAAAGAAAATTTACCAGGGATTTTAGTCTGATTCTGCTAGGAGTACCTTTCGATTATGTTCTAACATCACTGCAGCAACCGACTGCAGTGTTCTGTTGTTCACTGGTTTCAGCTTTGATGTCCGACTAAGCATAATCTGTAAGGGGTCTTTGAGGAGTTTGTTTTGGTGAAGCAGCAAGGGAAGATTACAGACTAATGTTCAAGGCGTAGGCAAGGCTGAGAGAAGCATTCCAGATTAGAAAGACATTTATTTGCCCCTAAATAGGAAAATTTCAGCATTCTTTCCCAGCAACCTTATAATTGATTGGTGAATTACTGCACCAGGGAAGGCAGAGAACCTATATGCCCATTAATTTCTTCCAGTTTCCAAGGCTCTTTAATGAGATAGCCTGAATGTTTCGAGGTATAGAATTTTTCTAATTGTTTCCCTGCTACTCTGCCTCTCTACGAACATAAACAAAAGGCCAAGAAAATAAATGTCCCCTCCAAACAGGCAAGTCCATTTGAGGCATTGCTTGTACAGAGGACAATGAAAAAATGAAATGAGTACATGAACCACTTCTGTATATTTCTGAGGGATGAAAGGGTACCATCTCACAGGATTGGCATCCACCTTGTCTATTTATAGTAGTCCAGGCAAAATTGACTCAAGGCCCTGTCACAGGGAAACTGGCATACCCTGTTTCCCCCAAAATAAGACATCCCCTGATAATAAGCCCAATCGGGCTTTTGAGTGCATGGCAATAAGGCCAAGCGCTTATTTCAGGGTTCAAAAAAATATAAGACAGGGTCTTATTTTCGGGGAAACACGGTATGAGCCTCCTGCTTTTGCTCCCAGTACTGGACTCCATATTTAGTCCCATAAGTATTTATGCAAAAGAAGCAGTTTTATGCAATAATGAAGCAAACATGATTGTTACTCATCTATCATGAGAGACACAGAATAAGAAAATGCACATCAGGATAAAGAGCCTGCTTTAAAAGGAACTAGGTGTGCCACTCCTAGGAAGCTATGCTGTAGCTTAGACGTCAAATTTGAAAAAGGCTTTCTCACTTATCCTTTGTCTCTCTTATCTCCTCAGCTGATATTTTGATCTAGTGTTTATTGTCGTGATACCCATGAACTTAAACCAGCAGTCCCCAACCTTTGTAGTTTGGTGGCCCGGCTGGGGGGAGGGGGGAGAGGGGAACTGGCCTGCGGGAGTGGCAGGCTGAAGCGTGTGTGCACACCGCCCTTAAGTACGTGGTGGGCCAGCACACGTGGTGTGATTGCCTGCTGGCCCACCGTTCGTGCAGCCCAATTCCAAATAGGCCATGCGGTCTGATAGTATGCTGTGGCCCAAAGGTTGGGGACCTTTGACTTAAACCACTTCTGCTTCAGAATCATTTTAATGCAAAATTCAAACCAACCTTCAATCTGTCTTCTCCCCCCATCCCTGGTATTCATGAGATGATGAGAGAGATTTTGCTGTTTGTTTGTTTTTTCTTAAGATATCTGAATAATTTACCTGGGGGGGGGAGGAGGAGGAGGAGGAGGAGGAATGGGATAGGAACATTTCTGAAGAAGTAAGTGCCTGTTATCCCCATTGTCCAGAAAGTTGAGGTGAGGGACAAGCTTCATGCATGAGGAAGTCCTGCCCTTCCTAGTTTACTTCTAGCAACATCTGTCAGCCCAGCTAAATCAGCCACATGACGATCTGATGTGAGTTAAACTTTCTATAAATTACTGTATTAACTTCCCTCCCAAAACTTGAAAATGAATTTTTTTTAAAAGGTATTTTTGAAATACTTAATAGTACCTACTTGCAGACTTCAAAAGCCAAATCGCATAGCTCTACATGTTACAGTGCCCTTTCTAAAAAGGTCTGCTATGTTTGATGAATATACAAAAGGTAGCAGGCTCAATGCCTTTGATTGATATCAAAGCCATTCCACCCCCTTTCTGCATACTGAGCCTCTTCTCTTACTGGCTGGGTCTTCCAGTCTGTTCATTATTTGTGCAGGCTGTGGGTGGCAAGCATGTAGGCTGCATAAGAATGGGAGAAAGTTGGAGACAAGGGTACTGAGAATTGGCATGAACAACCAAATCAGCTGAGTTAATTTCCATTCTTATTATATGGAAATCCATTTTAAGCAGTCAAAGCTTAATGGGGGGAAAAAAACATGGAATCTTAAACCAGTAAAGTAGCTAAGAAGAGAAAGGCCCATTCTCTGTGGCCCTCAGTATCTACCATCGGTAGACGCTTCCTTGCTCTGTCTAATAGTAGGACTTGCTTTCTCATAAACTCTGGTTCAATCTCAACTGGCATAAACTTTGACACTCAGAATGAATGAAGAACGATCTTGGGAGACGGGATGAAGAACTGCAGACTAGGAAACAATCACATAAGAAGCAGCTGATCCTACAGAAGGAATGTGGGCGTGACAAACATCACAGAAAGGATCCTCCCTAGTTTTTTGGACTGTAAAGACAAGATGGGAGAGATGTATTAGTTTTTGTTATTCTATATAATAACAATATGGTTGCCCATGCAACCAACAAAATTCTGAATGGCAAGAGTTTTTTGTTTTTTGTTTTTAAGTATTACAGTACTCATTTTGCTCCGTAAATCAACACTGGGAATCCTATTATGTGGAAAGTGAAAGGTTAAAAATCCAGGTTGGACGTTATTAGGAAGTGGAAGAGGATCTGGTATTAGAGCAGAAAAGAGAAACTTCCTGCTTTCTCAGTGCTTTGAGTTACTGTATCAGGGGCATTCCTTTCTCTACCTCCATCTCTATCTCTGCCTCCATCTCTATCTCTGCCTTCCTTTTACTCTTCCAAGGTCAGCCAGGGAGACTTTGCTGCCATATGATATATGTTACAAACAGATACCAAGTAGACAGCAGCTGAAACTTATCCCAACACTGGTGACAGGGTGTAGCTGGCTAACATAGGGTCATGGGGTAGATTACATCAGGGGTGGGTTCTGGATCTTTTTGCTGCTGGTTCGCGCGCGCGCGCCCGCAGCAATCAAAAAATAGCTTCTGCGCATGCGCAGAAGCAAAATCCAAGATGGTGGCGCCGAAGGAGACACCGACAGAACAGGCTCCGTGACGTCATCGCCAAGTTACTAACAGTTCTAAAGAACTGGATAGAACCAGTAAGAACCCACCTCTGGATTACATAGTTCATATAGCTGCATCTATTGTCATTTCGGCTCCATACTATCCACAAGTGCCTTCTGAAGCAACTATCTCAAATTGCAGATTGCCAGAAGAGGTACAGATCACTGACAGATGTCTGTATACAGGTAGTCCTCGACTTATAACAGTCTGTTTAGTGACCGTTCAAAGTTACAACAGCACTGAAAAAAGGGACTTTATGACTGTTTTTCACATTTAGGACCGTTGTAGCACATGGTCACGTGATCAAAATTCGGATGCTTGACAACTGGGTCGTATTTATGACGGTTGCAGTTTCCTGGGGTGATCTTCTGACAAGCAAAGTCAAGGGGCAAGCCAGATTCACTTAACAACTGTGTTACTAACTTAACAACTGCACCGATTCACTTAACAACTGCAGTATGAAAGGTGATAACATGGGGCAAAACTCACTTAACAAATGTCTCGCTTAGCAACATAAATTTTGGGCTCCGTTGTGGTCATAAGTTGAGGACTACCTATACTTCTAGAGGGCTGTTGGAATATGGATGAAAGTTGTTCGTCTCACTTAATGGCAAATAGCTCAGTCCCATCTTAGCTTCTTCTGAAAGAGGACACTGTATTCCATTCTTACATCCCTGAGCTAGAATAAGGAAGTAGCTTTTGCCTGAACATGCAGTTGACCCTACTGGCTGGAGAAATTGTTCAACGCTAAAGGATTTCCCCTCAAAATAGACTAAGGAGCCCAAACAAATCAATTATGGGGGTTAGATATGTGGTTTGAAACTCGAGTGGCCCCCTCCAGATACTCATCTGAGTTGCCATTGTAAATAGTACAAGATCTCTGGGCATTTATAGATTTTGTAAATGTAAAGCCATTGAACCAAATATCCTTTCTTGGGGGGAGGGGAGTATTTACAGCTTTGTAGAAATTGCTTGCAAATCTAACCACATGGAAGTTGTACGGTATTGCTGGTTTCAATTCAATGGGCCAATCAAATGTTTTCTATTGATTTCTCCAGATATGCTCAGGTCCAATTCATTTGTACTTGGCCATGGTTGTTCAGCTTTGACTGACTTTTTCTGTAGATTGGGTAGAATGCTGGCATTGGATTTATGATTCAATCTATGTGATCATGTAAACCAACAAAATAAAAAAATCTAAAGGCAATTAGCCTTGGGCTAATCAAATATGATTTAAGTGTAGGTATAGGGGCTCTGCACCTAAATTCCTATCAATCATTTTTCATCAGAATGTTGGGTATATCGGTTTTCCAAAGTGGTGCCTTCTGAAATGGACTAAAATTCCTAGAATTAAAGGCAACAATCCATCTGGAGGGCATCAAAGTGAAGAAGATTGGATCAGAGTACACCTTTCAGCAGATTGGTTATCCATAATTAGATATTTCTCTCAGAGTCAGAGCACACACTTCACTTAGAGAAAGGTCCAGATTCAATTTATGTCATCATCAAGCAGACAAAGACTCCTGTTGGAAATACTGAGCAAAACTGTGATCTGGTTATTTATAAATTGGTGCCTATGTCCTTATTTTGATTTGAAGATGACAGAATTTTCAGGCGTTTTATGGTAGATAGAGAAATTGTAGCCACATTTAATTTGTTTTAATTCGTTTTGATTTAATGTTTGAGATTCCACAGATGCAATCTGTGAATGTTGTAGATATCTTGGTAACTGTAAGCTGGGGGGCATAACTTGGACAGAAAGCCCTATATATATTACGATGTATTTTATATCGTTATACAATACAATACCCCACACACCCGGGGAGGGGGAATTGTATTTTGGCAAAGTCATGAGACAGCTATTTGAGTTGTTTAGCATTAATTGATTTTTTTTTTAATAGAAATGCAATTCCCAAGATTTTCTGGAACAGAGGACCAAATCAAGCTTATGGATAGATATGACACACAAAGCTCAAATAGTATAAAGAGAGATCAAATTACTGCAGTGAGCTTCTAATTCATTAGACCAAATTTCATTAAAATTCCAATTAATGTATTTCCTATATAGATGAATAGCCCAGCTGGAAATTGAAGAAAAAAAAAGAATGCTAAGCAAGCCACATCTATTGTACAGAGATGCTGCAGAGGAAAGCACAAGTTTGCAGGTAGTCCTTGACTTACAGCGATTTGCTTAGTGGCCATTCAAAGTTACAATGGCACTCAAAAAAGTAACTTGTGACTGTTTTTCAAATTTCCAACTGTAGCAGCATCCCCTTGGTCACATAATCAAAATTAAGATGCTTGGCAACTGGCATGTATTTATGACTGTTGCAATATCCCAGTGTCATGTAATCATCTTTTTCGACCTTCTGACAAGCAAACTCAATGGGGAAGCCAGATTCACTTAACAAGCATATTGCTAACAACTGCAGTGACTCGCTTAACAACTGTGGCAAGAGAGGTCGTAAAATGGGGTAAAACTTACTTAACAACTGTCTTGCTTAGCAACAAAAATTTTGGGCTCAATGCTGGTCGTAAGTCAAGGACTACCTGTAATAGTCCATGGGAAAAGGTTATGCAAAGTTGGGAGATACTTCATACTAATTTGGAGCGCAACCTGTCCAAGGCAAAGAGCAAGATTTATTCCGGTGGGGGGAATGGGGTTTGTGCCAAGGGACCTCTCTCAGGTACAGTGTTGGTCAGATAAACTGGTTGTTATCAAAAGCAAAATGCAGCATCTGAAGTGGCATTCTGAGCCTGCAACCCCACACTATAGATTTGTTGTGTGTACCTTAAAAGGAACGGAAATGAAGCGCTTCTATTCCTTCACCTTTGCAACAGAGAAATTCAGCCAAACACCACTTCAGCAGCTAACTCTGGATTTAAAAAATGAAATATAATCCAGAAGGATCAAAAACATTTGTAGTAACAGTGTCTGCATCAATCATAAAAATCTAGAATTACGTATCTTTACTAGACTGTCACAGGGTTACATGACAGCATGGAAGTTTTTACATTCCCAAGCGCTTTTCAAAAGCTGGGAGGGGAATAGATCAAAATTTGGCTACTTAAATGGAGCACAACATTGTCAAATCTTTTCTCTTGTTTGTTTTCTGTTTCACTCTACTCCTTTCTTTGTTAGTTTCATTAAATGATTTGAACACTATGAGATTAGGCCTCAGACTGGAAAACCATTTAAAAGGGGTTTTAAATTTAAAGGAGTTTTAGGAGAAAGGATAGAGTGGGAACAAAAGGAAAAAATTGAATTTATTGGAATGTAGGTACAGCCAGTTCTTGTAAAGCAGGGGTGTCACACTCAAGGCCCAGGGGCCAGATCCGGCCCACGGGGTGCTTAGATCTGGCCCATGGGGCCGCCCTGGAAACAGCGAAGGACCGGCCCGCGGTGCCTCTGCCAGCGAAAACGGAGCTCGCAAGGGCCGCATGCGGCCCTCCCGAGTTCCGTTTTCGCTGGCAGAGGATTGCAGAGGACTGCCAAAAATGGAGCTTGGGAGCCCGTTTTCACTGGCTGAGCACTCGGGCTACCAACATGAGTGATGTCGATCTGGCCACGCCCCCTGGCCACACACACCCCAGCCCCCCCCCGAGGTCAAACACAACCCTGGGGCGGCCCTCAATGAAATCAAGTTTGACACCCCTGTTGTAAAGCATGATAGTCGTGTTCCTAAAAATGCCAGTGCTATGCAAAATTGGGCAAAACGAATAACGGGGCTTATGGGGAAAAAATAGGCTTACACCACTCAAGATTAAAAACACATTTGTTGCCAAAAAATTACCAAACTCAATAAATAATTCCACTAAAGTACTTACACGGTTGGGAGAGATGTTTCTTCCAAGTTTTCGGCTATTTTTATGACATCTTCATATATTGTTAATGCTTTCTCTTTTATTATGAGTAAAAACTGATTTCATCTACAGTAAGCATAGAGCTACCTGCCATTTTTTTTGTTGGTGTAAAATTGAAATTCTGAAAAATGGTGCATCAATGGATGCACTTTCTGCTCTACAGACATCATTTCCCTATTTATCAATTGTGTATTAGCCGCTTTGTGTTGTATAAGCAAGTGCTTATTGAGAAATGACTGGCTATATCTCTGTTGTATTGTTATATTTCAAATTTGGAAAATATTAGACCTGGTGATTAAATATATCTTTCCCTCATTTTTCCTAATATTGCCAATTTTAAATATCTTGCCATTTATTGGGATCAACTAGCTAGCAACTTTACACAAAGCTACATTATTGCGATCAACCATTGTCACAATAATTTTGATAATGACAAACCAAGAAATAAAACTTGCTTGAAAACAGGGGCAGAGGGCAGACAAGGCCAAATCTAATTAAAGCATTGTTTGCTGCTTTAAAGTAACACCTCCGCCATGTGGCTTAAAAGTAGAACTGCAATTGAAGATCCATTCAAAGGCATTTTTCCGGCACTGAATGGGAAGAAAAATAGAAAGAATGACAATTTCTCACAAAAAAGGACTTGTTAAAAAAAGGGGGGGGTTGCAATATTAAAAAGGACTTCTAATGGGCAAAGTTCTTTATGATCTGTAGGAATTTTTTTGTGTCTTTACAATTACACTTAAAGTGTTTGCAAAAGTTTCCATTTTACATGGAGATGAGTGACAATAAATTGGTTCAGAGCAGGGGTGAACAACCTGTGATCTGGAGTGCAGCTTTCTTAGAGCTGCCATTGAGTTATAATGCTTCTAACGTAAGAGCCCATAAATATCAAATTCAATCCCAAATTTAATCCCATCAATGCAGCAGAGGTCAATCATCAGTAACTGAGTTTATACCTGCTTGGGATAAACACATGTCCATCATCTTAAACCTATTGTGCAAGACTGCCCACCGCATGCCTTCCCTTATTTCCTAGAAGACCTGCAGGAAATAACACCAGAGACGATTGCCTGATTGATGAACTGGATATCCAGTTATGAGCCCATTGCCGTTGAGCTCAACCGTAGTTTTAAGTCGAGGATCTGTATCTGTATCTATAAGAGCAAAAATATCCCTATGAACAGGCTATGAAAGAATAGTCGTCCTTCCAGATATAATATTTCAGAGGATTTTTTATGCATAGACATATTAACTTAAGATGCAAAAGTCCTCTTGGTATTGCTGTATACATATATAAGCCTATTTAATAGATAACTACCACCAATCAATGAACTATAGGGCAGGGGGAATGTGAAGAATTAGGTTCACACCAATTCTAGGCTTGCTGAATATAAAACAGAAATAAAAAATATACTGGAACTCAGAATCTGTAATTCACAGCTCAAAAATATGCCAAAAGTGGCACATATATAAAATTATCCTTCATTTTTTCTATTTAAGGTATTGACATATGGCTTCCCATTTTAAAGCGGTTTACAATCAATTCAAGTTTATAAAAATGGATTGATGCAATATCAACAGTACAAAGCTACAACTAATTTGGAAGCAAACAAAGAACAAATGCAGAAGCAAAATCCATATGTACATTTTCATCCAAGGAAGACCTGGGGATAAGAAAGCATTTAATAGGCCACTAAAAATGTTAATGTGAGTGCTTCAAAAATTTCAGAAGGGTGAGAATTGCAGAGTGAAGGACTAGATACTTGCATAACACATATTGGGGGAAAAAACAACAAGAGTCTTCTGCCTTTCCTGGAGTAGCCAATGGGGCTGGATTTTCTTTTCGAATAATAGAGGAAGCTGTTGTGGTCCACCAGCAGCCTGCGGAGCTGGCAGCAGAGTCGGACAGCGAAGAGGCTGGGGAGGAACATGGGCCAGTCCTGGAGTCTGGAGAAGGCTCTGTGTCGGAGGCAGAGATGGGCCCCGGGCCATCTGGGAGTTCTGTGCTGACTCCGGAGCCTCCAGAGGCTGACATCAGCGAGGCAGAGGAACAGGGGGAGCCTGTTCCCAATGCGCGCATGTGCAGAGCTGCCAGAAGGCAAGAACAGTTAAGGAAGAAAAGGGCTACTCGGGAGTAAGGCTTGGAGATGATTGGCCCCTCCCATAAAAGAGGAGCAAATGGATGTGAGCTTTGCAGGAAGCAGGTTCATTCTAATCGGTGTAACTCAGCAGCTCCGTTTTGACTCTGTGCTCCATTTGGCCTTGCAAAGCTACTTGCTAATTAGGTCTTTGGCAGCGTGTCAAGGGAGATAAAGGTGGGTGCTTATCAGCCTTCTCCCAAAAGACTGTGGCCAGGGATGAAATCCAGCAGGTTCTGACAGGTTCTGGAGAATCGGTAGCGGAAATTTTGAGTAGTTAGGAGAACCGGTAGTGGAAATTTTGAGTAGTTCAGAGAACCTTCCCCTGGAGTGGGGTGGGAATGGGGATTTTGCAGTATCCTTCCCCTGCCACGCCCACCAAGCCACGCCCACAGAACCGGTAGTAAAAAAAATTGGATTTCACCACTGACTGTGGCAGACTTCTGTCGGACTAATTAAAACTGTTTGGGACTTATTACGGCTGTGAATGAACATAACTCACAGCCGTTGAAATAAAAAGAGGGTTTTTTGGGACTACGTTTGTGATTTATGCTTTATCAGGAAGCCTAGGTCAGAACAGAAGCCTGCTATAGGCACTTAGGCAGAATTCAAGTGTGAGTTGTAATGATGCAGTCGGTTTTGAAGGTAAAATTGTAACACAAAAGTAAAATACAGTCACGAACATCATCACAACAGAAGGCACAATCAACTATGGTAGAAAAAAAAATTCTATTTCTTTTCCCTCTTGGACTTTGAGAGTTCTCAGTTTCAGAATTTACTTTTTAATCAAAAACTGGTGCTGAAGGTCTTTCAAGTAAAATGTCAGATCCACTTGGTTAGATTAAAATTGTTTTCTTACCAGTGACTTATAATGTCTTCTTAAATCATCCAACCATCATTGTGCCAAGATAACAGCAGTGAGGACAGGCTTTACATCACTTCAACAATGGCTGGGTGATGCTATGAATATAACTTAAGCTACCAGTAGATTAGACACTCTGAAATTCATGTCATTTCCCATTAGACAACTTCTACAGATTACGGTTATAATGTCTTAAAAATTATTTTTCCTCCAAGGAAAGAATTGGATTAATTCAAACATTCAACCGGTAGTTTAAATGAAGCAATTTTGTTAACCAAAAAAACCAAACAAACTAGCTAACCACTAGCTGACCAAACCATCAAATCAACTAATCTTTTTCTTTCTAGTTTTGCAATTTAAGTTGCTCTGAAAGCATTCTGGTTTACTTAGTCAAAACATTTTACCTTTTAGTAGCAATAAGGCAGAGCAAAGAAACATTCCTAGATACAGCAGTATCCAGGAACAGTAAACAGGGTCTGCTGGTTACTAAATTGGGGCACTGCCTAATCCAGCATCTTAAGTTCTGCAAGTCATTACATACATTTTAGGGCGGTCAAGAAAGTAAATTTGACAGGAGAGTGACCCATCTGTCTCACATCAGATGGTGCTCTTCTCTTTGATAAACAGTCTAACCTAGTTCTGATGTAAAGACAAAGAACCATAAAGAGGTTCTTATTCAGCATTAAATTGGCAGCCAAGGGGCATATGAAGCACCTGGCAGGCTGGCCCATTGGGCATTATTTTCTTCATAGGAAATCTCTACTACTGGAAATCTATTTGCATTACAATACAGTAATTATTCCTCCATTGGCACTGATGCGTATTAATAATTGATGTCTGAGGGCACTGCATGTTCCTTATGACCTTTTTTTTTTTTGATGACACATCTCTTTTTTGGCAGGACAAAAGCAATCACTCTATTTGACAAGAGTTTGTGTTTTCTCTAATCACATTTGAGTATAATGTGAGTATTGTCTGATAATATAAATGAAGCGAATGTTTACACGAAAAAACCCCGCCAAATATAATTAACTTTTAGTGATAGCTTTAAAATAGTTTTGGCCTTAAAAGCAAGGTGTGAAAGAAGATATAATGAGAAGAAATATAGAGAAATGCTTTTCATTTATTATTTGATAGGCCCCTAAACAGTCCTTAGCACATGATTTGGAACTATGCAAGGTAGAGCTTTCTCTTCCAGGAAATTTGAAGGAGATTGTTAACTATGCTTCATTAAATGTGTAGTCTGTTTGTGGACTACGGAGGCCACACAAAATATTTCACATATCCTCTCTATAGGCAAATGATTTTTACCATACCAGCCAACTGTCCTGAATTGGGCAGGGCAATCATGGTTTGGGGGTTACGTGTGAAGGGCTCATCACATCCTAAAAAGCACTTACAGAAATCTGGTCCCACTGTACCAAGCACATTGTGTCTCTATTTGCTAGTTTCATTTTTTATTGGACTTTAGCATCTGAGAGGCAGGATCCAAGGGAAGGAGAAAAACATTTGTCCTAACCATGGTTCCTTTTCCTGAGGCTGATAAGCTAGAGGTATGGTTTAAATCTCCAACGAGAAGCACCCCCACGGAGGGTAGAGGGTGGGGGGATTCATTCAAGCAGCTCAGCAACCATGTTCTGCTCCTTTAGTGTGTGGTGTGACCCTGCAAACATGTATGAAAGAGTTAGAACTTGCATTGTAACACTGTCACGCTGTTTTCCTTATTTTGACCAAAGCATTGGATCCTGTCACTTCCTCTACATCTAACTGATCAAAGTAATGAAACGGAGCACAAACAATTTCTCTTACCAAAATCTGCTAAAATCCCTGCCTCCATTTGGGGCCCCTCCAGGAGTGGGGCTTTCCATAAAACCATTAAAGGGAAACAGCGCCCCTCTTTCCTTCTGTCAGAACTGCAGACTCTCAAGGCAGGTCTTTCCTTAAAAATGAAGCAGGCTACTGATAATAAGTTTAGGCTCTAAGTGAAGATGTCTCTTTGAAAATCAGGCGGAAGAGTTGCATTTTCTAGATGTGAAAAATCCAGAACAAAATGTTCAGAGCAAGTTGACTGAGCAGCATATGGAAGAACTAAAAATACAGGTGGAACAACAACAACCCAAAGTGCCATTTGAATGAATGTGTGTGTGTGTGTGCCACCGAAATCTAGGGCATGATTCATTAAAGGGAGGGAGGAAAAGACATTTTTGTTCACATTTTCCCAAGAAGTCATGCATAATTTATGCAAAACGATTTCTCCATATTCGTGCTGCCTAAATTATTGGGGTCCAAAATTCATCACTTCCCGCTTCCTCTGCTTGCAAGTCATACCCTCTCACCTAAGGAGCAGGTAAGATCAAACAAGAATGGAAACAGATCAAGAGACACGGAGCATTGAGATGTGAACTGGGGTATTTGTTCTCAGGGTTGGTCTACTGCACTGCAGTCCTCTCTATGCAGCATTGTTTCATTAAAGGAAGAGTCTAGGTTCTCTAGTGTTATGAAAGGGGAAACGCTTTCATCCATTTTCTTTCTCCCCCCCCCCAAGATTTAAACATTTTTATTATAGAATAAAATACAAAAGCAAATAGTAAGACCCAGTGGGGAGGAAAAAGGGAAAGAAAAGTGAGGAGGGGAGGGAGAAAAGAAAAAAGAAGCGTTGACTTCCAACTCCCTCTGTTGCAGTAGAATAAAGCATTAACACTGAACCTCAACTTTTTACTTTTCCATAATAATATAAACTAGCCATTTCTATAACAACAAATCAATCTAATCAGTAAAACCCAAAATCAAAGTTTCCTTTTTTTTTTCCACCTCAAGCACAAAGTCCAGAAGCGGTCTCCGTGTAGCAACAAAAGTACTTGTATTCTTTTCTTTGATCAAAACGGTCAATTTAGCCATCTCTGCCAACTCCATCAACTTCTGTAGCATTTTCTCACTATCCTGTGCAATTTAGATATACCTTTCTCTTGTCCTACTTTACTCACTCTGTGGTGTGTGCTTTTTTCCTAAATAAAGAACTCCAAGCTATGTTCCCTATAGGGAATGGCCCTTGCCTTCTCATCCTGTTATTCATTCTGTCCCTTTTCCATAGCCCTAAGATTATATTCCCACACTTCAGCCTTTTTCACTCCCCAAACAGTGGAAGCAGATGAAGACAATCATCACTGTACCAATGCTGAAACTTTAAGGAGTGAATATCAGTGCACCCCACACGAGTTAATATCTTGCAGCTGCAAAATGGAAAGAAAGAGGTGTGTATGGAAGAAACCAGCGGTGGGTTGCTCCCGGTTTGGCCCGGTTCTTAGAACTGGTAGCGGCGACGGTGGCAGGAGGCTCCGCCCACCCGCCCGGGACACTTCTGTGCATGCGCAGAAGCTTCTGCGCATGCGCGCAAACCAATAGTAAAGGGTTTTAGAACCCACTACTAGGAGAAACCCAAAGAGTTTGGCACTTGCATTCAGGTTCTTTTTGGTCAAATTCATTTTTGCTTATTCTGGGTAAGTAAATGGCTAAAGAAAAGCTGCAAAGCATTCCAGGTAGACTTCTATTTTTATAGGACTCGAAGCTCAGGAGCAGAAGGAGGCTGAGAATGCCCTCCATATTTGGAAGATGCCAGATTGGGGTGTCTGCCATAGGAGCAACTATCCTAAGGAAGTAAACTCAGAACTGAAACACCTTTCAGCAAAAATAAATGTTCAGGAAACCTGAACATGTTGTGCATTTAAACTGATTAAAACCAGAGAGGTGGTTACCGCCCCTTTAAGCGCTGACCATAACAAGGAATAAATTTCCATGAAATGTCCCATGCCAAGGGTGTTCTCATCATTCTGGGACAAGAGGAAGAATACATAATGGGTGATCCATTTCAACGGATACGTATGTTCCACTGCTGAAAAATTCATCCCCCATCTATTAGCAAGTTAAATTTCTTGATTGATTTCTGAACTGTCCAATTGATGTATGATGAGAAAAGAAGAATAAGGAAAAAGGGAGATTTGCATTCCTCTTTCTCAGCTTCTATTCTTATCGCTAAGTTACTGCACATCATTTATAGTTCAAGGATACTTGCTCAAAAGACAAGCATCTACATTTATTTTGAACAAACTTTTGTTCCTTTTTTGCCTCCAGCCTGCATTATTTAACTAAGTCCTTGTGAAAGGACCCGTTCTCTTGTTAGAAAGGTATTTTTTTTATTTTTTTTTAGTTTTAAGATATAAATGTTTAAAATACATGCACACACACTCCAAAAGTTTGTTTGTCTAAAGTGTTGGGTTTTAGCTGTCAAGTGCTGAGTCTGACTCACCAGTGAGTCACAAACCTAGCGGAAGTGGGCCAAACAGGGCTATCATCACTTTTAAATTTATTCTATAAGAAAATAGGAGATGCAGAGATAGAGAGAAAAGGAGAGAGAAAAAGGAGCAACATTCATTCATTATTTTGTTCAACCATTGCTTGAAAAACTCATGCAGTAAACATACAGGTAGTCCTCGATTTATGACCACAATTGAGCCCAAAATTTCTGTTGTTAAGAGAGACATTTGTTAAATCAGTTTTGCCCCATTTTCCAACTTTTATTGCCACAGTTGCTAAGTGAATCACTGCAGTTAATAAGTGATTAGCCCGGCTGTTAAGTGAATCTGGCTTCGCCATTGACTTTGCTTGTCAGAAGTTCGCAAAAGGGGATCACATGATCCTAGGACACAGCAAAGGTCATAACTATGAACCAGTTACCTAGCATCTGAATTTTGATCACATGATCATGACGAGGATGCTGCAAAGGTCATAACTATGAAAAACGGTAGTAAGTCACATGTTTCAGTGCCGTTGTAACTTTGAACGGTCACTAACTGAACTGTTGTAAGTCAAGGACTACCTGTACTTTCTTCTAGTTTATTTTTGGAGTAGCCTGTGATATAGGTTGCACTGAGAGAAAGAGCCCTTGCCTTAAATTCTCATAATGAGCTTCACTGTCTAATCTATTGTAGAGTTCTGCTGTTCTTGCCATAGGAGGGTTGGACGATTGGAATCTGATTAAGATGTTGGACGAGAATGAGAGACTGAGGTTCAAGTCCACGTTCAACTATGGAAGACTACTGGGTGACTTTGGGCCTCACACTCTTATTTAGCCCAACCTATCTCACATGGTTGCTTTAAACAAGAGGAAGAAGTCAGAGGTGGGTTTCAGCAGGTTCTGACCAGTTCTGGAGAACCGGTAGCGGAAATTTTGAGTAGTTTGGAGAACCGGTAAATACCACCTCTGACTGGCCCCGCCTCCATCTATTCTCTGCCTCCCGAGTCCCAGCTGATCGGGAGGAAATGGGGATTTTGCAGTAACCTTCCCCTGGAGTGGGGAGGGAATGGAGATTTTACAGTATCCTTCCCCTGCCATGCCCACCAAGCCACGCCCACCAAGCAATGCCACGCCCACCAAGCCACGCCCACAGAACCGGTAGTAAAAAAAATTTGAAACCCACCACTGGAGGAAATGCTATGAATGCTGCTTTGAGTCCTAAATGGAAGATGAGACATAAATCAACTGAAAAAACGATAAGAAAACAAATAAATATTGGAGAAATGGAGGAACTTGGTATTACATGATCTAAGATCTAAGCTGGGTAAGCTAAGGTAAAGGTGTCCCTGCATGTTTTACTCCGCTAGTCATAGCCAACTTTAGGGGGCGGTGCCAATCTCTGTTTCTATAAGCCATTGAGCGAGCACTGTCCAAAGACGATTTCACAGTCATGTGGCCAACATGACATCATAGCGCAACACAGAACTTATGACGAAACACAGAATGCTGTTACTTTCCCTCCAAAGTGGTACCTAAGCTATAATTCACCCAGAGCAGTAACCGGTATATTAGTCCTCTTATACACAAAGTTTTGCCTTATATCTTGCATAGAAGAATTCCACCATATATAGCAAATAAAATTCCAGGTGAATGAGCAGGTTTCAGAAAAGACAGAGAAACTTTAAAAAAGCAAAGATATGGTGAATAATTGAGAGAGCCAGATAATGTAAGGAATTTTGCCCTTGCTTCACTGACTACAGTAAAGCCTCTATTAATGTGGATTAAACTGCTACAGTTAGGCTAATACGTATGCCGAATGTTGGACTACAATGAACAAGAAGTACTGCACGCATGATTTTGGAGAAACACAGTACTTTAGAAGACGAAAGAGAATGAGGGATGGATGTATATTGTTCCACTGTTTAGTCTGTATAGCAAATATATCACAAGAATCACAGGATTAGAAGAGATGGCATAAAAACATTAAATTTTGGGAAGAACAAATAATGCCACTTTGTAATTGAAAGTACAGGAAAAGGTTCATCAATCTTATTCCTTTTCTGCCTGTCAAAAAAAAAAATTTGCCCACTTGTGGGTTTTGCACACAATTGATTATGTCTGCTTATTTTGGCTGCCTCACCCTTTTTTCCCCACTAAATGGAAGAGGGTTAGGATTATTAATCAAGAGTTGACAGTTATCTATGCAATCACAACTGATTATATCCACAATGGGGGGCAAAACTTTTTGGATGCGATATGAGTGGCAGACAAAAAAGGAACAGATTCATGATCCATTTTTTTAAAAAATAAAGTAAAGTGAAAAATCTGGCTGAATGTTAAATATTAGGTATTGCCAAAGAATATGCTTAGTGAACTTAGAGCAGTCAGCCAAGAACTAAAGATAGTTTTATTTTCTTGAGCTCAAAAATAAATCTAGCATGCTGTCTAGATGGACAGCATGCTAGAAAATAGATTAATCCTAAGGAAGAAGTCAATCACAAACTTAGACAATCATGAAGGAAAATAATATTTTAGTGACACCGAAGATCAGAATAGTTAACACAATGACCTTTTCAGTAATAACATATAGCTAGGAAACGTGATTGAGATAGAGGTGAAAAACAGCTTCCAATTCCAAATTATCAATCTGAAAATGATTAAGAGTACCACAGACCTCAAAAACAAAACATCAACCAGTTTGATCCAGGACTGACTGGTGCTTGATTTGATTTTGATTAAATACTGTAGTTAGGTTTTGGTTTTCCTTGAAGTAATGATCAACAAGCAAATGGTCACTTAATAGTCCTGTATGATGCAGAGAATGGAAAAGAAAGAAAAATACTATGCTGAACAAGAGTGGAAGAAATAGAAGATAATAGTTAAGGTGGAATCAAAGATATTACAGGACTGTCCTCAGAAGGGCTACAATCTATTTCTGAACACAGTTCATGGTTTGACGCAACTTAATGGCACCTACCTAACTGATGGCTTGTGAATCTAACTGCATCAGGTGTGAATGTGATATCTTTATATAAAAAGATGTTGTAGTTCATTGTAGTATTCTATTCTTGAATTGGCTATGTCACTATTGAGCCTGCAAACTGCCTTGAGACCGAGGTGGTTTATAAATTTCATAGACAAATAAATAAACTTTTACAATTGCTTCAGGCAAGCAATATTTCTCAGACTCATCCTGGTAAAACCATACATGGAAAAAAAAATCCCCATGCTTAAAATTGTGCCTTGTCTGATCAACACATTTAAGATTGTGAGAGATAGTGGTGCTGATAGAGATGTAAAATTTCCGGAAATTTTGAAGCTCAGAAAAAAACCCGTTTTTTTTTCCGGTTTTTTTTGGGGGGGAAACAGAAATTTTTTGAAAAATTGAAAAAAATGCTACATTAGCATTCTTGCAGTGAAGGGTTCAGTTTGTTACCTAGGACTTGCTTGTCCTCACTCAGTGCACAGAAATTAGAATAATCTGATATACATTTTTTTTAGAAATGATTTGGAAAATATTTGAACACGCTGTCTTACAATATTTTATTCATCATGTTAAAATAAAATATTCCACAATGTTTTTTTTTTTTTCTTTTTTCAATTTTTCCAATTTTTTGGAAAAAAACAAAAAAGCCTTCAGGAAAAAAACGGAAAAAAACCGGTTTTTTTCCGAATTTTTCCGGGTTTTTTCCGGGCCTTCACATCTCTAGCACTGGTGCATGTGCCATGTCTTGGTGGAAGGGTCAGAATGGGGTGGGACATTGCTTTCTCCATATGAAATAGGTAGAAAGCAGAGAGACAAAAGAGAAGAGAAAAGCAGATCAAGTCCTGCCTTATTAATGAAAGCCAGCTGGTAACTTTGGGCCAGTCACTTTCTCTCATCCAAACCCACCTCACAGGGTTGCTGTTGTGGAGAAAAATAGGAGGAAAAAGGAGCATTAAATATGTTCGCCACCTTGAGTTATTTATAAAAATAATAAAGGTGGGATATAAATTGGACAAATAAATAAATCTCCATCTCATGTGCTTTGTACATTGCTTTAAATGGTGCCATTGAAAACCTTGCAAAAAAACAAACAAACAAACAAAAAACACCTCACTTATCCCCTGACTTGATGTGGAAGACGAAGAGGACCTTGTCCTTTGAGCTTTGACCGCTTAAAGGAAATGCATGCTTTTTTTAAAACTCAAGCAAGGTTTACAAGGATGCCTTTGCTTGCTGGATTCATGGTGTGAACATTGCTAATTAACTGGCTCCAGGAACTGAAGGGGTTGGGATAGGATACTTGACCAATTAACTGCTATGGAAGGATTCCTCATACCCTGTTTGAGCATGTAAAAAGAGTTATCTCCATTTAAGTGAACAGAGAACCTGGCAGGTGTCAAAGGTGTCAAGTCCTCCCATTCCGATCAAAGAAGGTGTCTGCAGATGCCATTTTATCTGCTCTGAACCACAATGTTTGCTTTTGCCTTATCTGGATCCTGGGTCACAGGGCAGTCAACCGGGGCTGGAAGTGACCATCTAGGCCAGTGATGGCGAACCTTTTTTGGCTCGGGTGCCAAAAGGGTGTGCGTGCATGCAATAGCATGCATGCGCGTGCCCATACCCATAATGCAATGCCCTCCCTCCCACACATGCACACAACCCCCATGCTGCCCCCCACACATGCAAACCCCCCTGTGCTGCCCCCCCACGCATGCGCACAGGCCTCACTGAAGTCTCCGGACTTCCGGTAGGCCCATTGGGCTGTTTTTCGCTCTCCCCAGGGTTCAGGAAAGCCTCCTGAAGCCTGGGGAAGAGCGAAAAACGACCAAACAGGCCAACCAGAAGTTTGGAAATGAACTTCCGGTTGGCCCGTTGGCCCGTTTCTCACCGTCCCCAGGGTTCAGGAAAGCCCCCTGAAACCTGGGGACGGCAAAAATTGGCCCAACAGGCCAATTGGAAGTTTGTTTCCGAACTTCCGGTTGGGCCGTTTTTCGCCATCCCCGGGGTTCAGGAGGCTTTCCTGAAGCCTGGGGAGAGTGAAAACGGCCAAAAAGAAGGCCGAAAATCAGCTGGCCAGCGCGTGCATGCGCACTGCAGCTGACACTGGGCAATGCCTTGCGTGCCCTCAGATATGGCTCCGCGTGCCACCTGTGGCACACGTGCCATAGGTTCGCCATCACTGATCTAGGCAGAGGTCTTTCTCCTCATCTGCTCTTGGGTCATTTTAGGGACTAAAGCAAGGATATTTTGCCTCCTCTGTCAATACGGCAGGCTGTCCCCTCACATTTCTGCTGCTGTGCCCTCCAAATGTTATAGAGTTAGACCATAACTCCCACATGCCCTTATCATAAGCAAGGCCTGCCAAATCTGAAAAGACTGCCTTTCCCATGAATGACATGTAATAGAGCAGTGATGGCGAACCTTTTAGGCACCGAGTGTCCAAAGTGTGCGCGCCTAAACTGCAAGGCGTTGGCGCATGCGCCCCCATGCCCCCTGCATGCGCGCACGCCCCACACATGCACAGCAGAGACCCAAAGACCAGCTGGCTAGTGGGAGGCGCGCGCGCACGTGCGGTAGAGACCCGAAACAGAGCTGGGGCGATGGCGCGCGTGCCCACAAAGAGGGCTCTGCGTGCCACCTCTGGCACGCGTGCCATAGGTTCACCACCACTGTAATAGAGCAAACATCAGTGGCAAGCAGGTGCACCAAAGGGCTTTGCTCTAGTTTGCAACACTTGAGTAGAAGAAACATTTTCCTGGTACAGAATATTAATTGGTTCAGCACAAAAGAGCTTTGAAGTATGCCTGTATCTCGCCTCCCTCTGTAAAAAATAAATCTCTGCTGTATATTTAGCCTTCAGTTTTATGATCATCATATCCAGCTGCAATATTTTACTCAAGAACCAAGTTTGATTTACATATTGGTTCAAATCACTCCTCAAATTAAAACAAGTAGTATACAATCAGCACAAATTTAAAGGAAAAAAAACCAGAGGGCAGAAGCGTAAGTTCTCTGGCAAAAAATTGAAATATGGTTTATTTGTTTTGGGCTTACTGAAACATGGTTTGTTTTTGGCTTAGTGTGATGTGTGACCTTGGCCCATAACGCCCTAACGTTTTATGATCCACGGCAACATGGCTTGTTCAACACACTTTAGTTTTAAAAAGCATCTGGGTAGAGGTAGAGAAAAAGTTGCAACATATGCAGGAATGATTTCAGATACAAATGATTGTGGAATAGAATTCTAGAAGAAAAAAATCCACAGCTAAAACATTTTAAAAGCATTAACAACAATGCACGGTACATTGTTAGAATATCAGAACTATCTTACATGTACTTTCTTGATTGGACATTGATATGGGCCAATGTATTCACTTTTCTTTAATTCAATCATTTTAGCATTCCACAATATACTCCTCATTTACATGCCTTAAATCCATTGCATTGAAGTGATTTCTAAATTTATTTCAGAGTTATATTATTTGTGTATATGGGTGACTATAAAGCTGGCAACTGCAGACCAACACGCTAGCAAAACATGAATTACCTAGAACTGCATTAAGAAAATATTCCATCCCTCATAGCAGCAAAGGTTTCTAACAATTGTTGCTGCTTTGCGTATTTTCAAACGCTGCACAGGCATGAAGCACTACACAACTTGCCACTGTAACTGAATGATATTGTCCAATATTTAGGACAGGGAATCAAATATTAGCATTAGCATTAAGAATTATGCCATGCCAAATAAATGTTAGCACATCTACAAAATGTACACAGAAAACTGTGGGAGAGGGGGGAATCTTATTTACCAATACATACTTTGCTGGACATGCTTCATTTATATAAAACATGTTCATATAAGTATAATATAAATTTCAAATAATTGTTGAATATAATCCCATCTGCAGCTACTTAAAAACAGCTATACTATAAATTTAGTTGCAAATTCTACACATCATTTTTCCCCCCAAGGATTGTGATTTGCTATTAACATTTTAAACACAAAATACAGAAAGAATTTATACCAGACTGAATAAATTAATGCATATGTTTTCAATTAAAGTGCATTTCTTGGACTATAAATTCATAAGTCTTATTCTACATGTTTGTGCCACATCTCTTAAAAAAATTAAAAGAAAAAATTAGAAAAATCTCTAGCAGCATTGTTTCTTTTTGAAATAAATGTGTGATCCACTCTTCAAATGTATATTTTTCCAAGTGCCATATAATTTTTTTTAATTATATACATTTATATACACAAACATATGAGTATGTATGCTTCAACCAGAGGAATTTATTCTAGGAAAGTTCCACCCATTCTGTTAATTTAATAGCACCTGAGAAATAAGCGAAATAAGAGTGCTAATTCATTTTTAGCGTGTTTCCTGAAAACTTGTAGCTTCAGCTATATGTCCATAGCTAGGGATGGTAGGAACAAGTTTGAAGCAGGGGTGAAATTCAAAATTTTTCACTACCAGTTCTGTGGGCGTGGCTTGGTGGGCATGGCTTGGTGGGCGTGGCAGGGGAAGGATACTGCAAAATCTCCATTCCCACCGTACTCCAGGGGAAGGATACTGCAAAATCCCCATTCCCTCCCCACTCCTGGGGGAAGGATATTGCAAAATCTCAATTCCCACCCTACTCTGGGGCCAGCCAGAGGTGGTATTTGCCGGTTCTCTGAACTACTCAAAATTTCCACTACCAGTTCTCCAGAACCTGTCAGAACCTGCTGAATTTCACCCCTGGTTTGAAGGTTAGAGGCCAAGCCATAGTCACAAGAAATAACTAAGTAGAAAAAGAGAGAGAAACTACAACTCAGCCATTCTATTATTTGCTGCTGTGATTTTCATCACATTTTCTGCTCCAAGCAGGGACTCTGATCATTTATTTTAAATACTATTGATGTCTGTGGCATTTTGCTAGGCACAAAGAGGAATTAGGGCTTCAGATGTTTTCCCAAGAAAGAAATTAATCAAAACTCCATTGTAAAAAATCAGCAGAGATAACGATCTGTGTCAGAATGCTGGTGGCACCTTTTCTGATAACAAATGTTATTATATATATTAATAAAACCTGTTGGTCAGAAAAAGTGCTCCAGACTATCATGCCTCTCCTCCTACAGTGATTTGTGTCAAGCATTTTTCAGTTCCAACCATGTGCTACAATTTATACACACACACACACGTACGTACGTACATACGTACATAGATATATTTAGAAGTAGTAAGCT
>QLTV01002719.1:1061894-1098910 GCA_003457575.1 Thermophis baileyi | reverse complement strand
CGTACTCATATCTAATGATCTCAGTGCCAGCGCCCACTGTAACAACATTGCCAAAAAAGCATTAAGAGTTGTTAACCTAATCTTGCGTAGCTTCTTCTCTGGTAATATTGTACTTTTAACCAGAGCATATAACACATTTGCTAGACCAATGCTCGAATACAGCTCATCTGTCTAGAACCCACACTACATATCGGACATTAATACAATTGAGAATGTCCAGAGATATTTCACAAGAAGAGTACTACACTCCTCTGTTCGCAACAGAATACCATATGCCACCAGACTTGAAATTTTGGGCCTAGAAAATTTAGAACTACACCACCTTCTATCTGACCTAAGTGTAGCACACAAAATTATCTGCTACAATGACTACTTCAGCTTCAACTGCAACAATACACGAGCTCACAATAGATACAAACTTAATGTAAACCGTTCCAAACTTGATTGCAAAAAATTCAACTTCAGTAACAGAGTGGTCAATGCCTGGAATTCACTACCTGACTCTGTAGTTTCTTCCCCAAACCCCCAAAACTTTAACCTTAGACTGCCTACCATTGACCTCACCCCATTCCTAAGAGGTCTGTAAGGGGCGTGCATAAGCGCACCAACGTGCCTACCGTCCCTGTCCTAATGTTCCCATGTATTTGTAACCATCTCATGTATTCATAACCATGTTTATACATTTTATGTATTCACAATCATGTTTATACTTTTTTTGTAATCTTATATACACTTGACAAAATAAATAAACAAACAAACAAACAAACAAACAAAACAATGGTTTCAAAAAAACCTCCTTCAAAGTAGGAACTTTAATATACTAACAATTTCTTAGAATTCTAGAAATATACTGTATATTCATATGATCTATAATTAATACTTACCTACATATTATGATGTATTCAATTCCTGTCCACATTGGCAACAATGTCCAAAATGCAATATCAAAACCAAATAGCTGAAATAAAGGATATTAAGAGATTTTTTGGGAAACTTGGTGACATTGGTATCTATTGGGACTCAAAGGAAGTTGATAATTTCTATCCATTCGGTGAATAAAAATATACTGGTAATTGAAGGATATGCCCTAGAGCAGCGGTTCTCAACCTGTGGGTCGCGCCCCCTTTGGGGGTCAAACGACCCTTTCACAGGGGTCTCCTAAGCGTGCACTAGCCCACCACGCCCCCTTTGTCATCTCATCGCGCGCGAGGAGGGGACGGGGAGGGGGTCGTGGCGGCGGGGCGGGGTGGGGGTCGCGGCATTAGGAAGGTTGAGAACCACTGCCCTAGAGGTTCTGTCAAAACCAATATGAACATTGTCATCATGTATACACATATACACATGTATAGTGGGTCGCGCCCCCTTTGGGGGTCAAACGACCCTTTCACAGGGGTCTCCTAAGCGTGCACTAGCCCACCACGCCCCCTTTGTCATCTCATCGCGCGCGAGGAGGGGACGGGGAGGGGGTCGTGGCGGCGGGGCGGGGTGGGGGTCGCGGCATTAGGAAGGTTGAGAACCACTGCCCTAGAGGTTCTGTCAAAACCAATATGAACATTGTCATCATGTATACACATATACACATGTATAACAGCCCAGCTCCTAAAAAGAGGAGGGAGAGAGAGAGAGAGAGAGAGAATTTGACTTTTTGTCCCCTAAATTCATCTCCAACACCTTTTAAAAAGGAAAAAGTACAGGTAGTCCTCGACTTACAACAGTTCATTTAGTGACCGTTCAAAGTTACAACAGAGCTGAAAAAAGTGACTTATGACCGTTTTTCATACTTATGACCATTGCATCCCTATGGTCATAGATCAAAATTCAGACACTTGGCAACTGATCCATATTTATGACAGTTGCAGTGTCCTGGTCCCGGGGTCATGGGATCAGCTTTTGCAACCTTCTGACAAGCAAAGTCAATGGGGAATCCAGATTCACGTAACAACCATGTTACTAACTTAAACAAATGCAATGATTCACTTAACAACTGTGGCAAGAAAATTTGTAAAATGGGCCAAACTCACTTAACAAATGTTTCACTTAGCAACATAGCTTTTGGGCTCAATTGTGGTCATAACTCGAGGACTACCTGTGTTTGATCACAAGAAGATGATTGTCTTCGCAAGCATCCTGATAATCTCCCAGCCCCCAAATCTGTTATCATAAACCACTATGGGTCAAGCAGCCTATCTTGAATATGTGAGTCATTGTTGACTCCTGAAGATTGTTTGGACTTTTCAGTTTGGACTGAACTTTTCTTGGAAAGGTTTTTCGGAAGTGATTTGCCCTTGTCTGCTCCCCGGGACTGAGAGAGAGTGACTGGCCCAGGATCACCCAGCTGGCTTTGTCCTAAGGCACAGCTAGAACTCTCATTCGCCTTGTTTCTAGCCTGGTGCCTTCACTACTACACTAAACTCAATTTACGTAGAAAGCAGCGGTGGGTTGCTCCCGGTTCGGCCCGGTTCTTAGAGCCAGTAGCGGCAGTGGCGGGAGGCTCCACCCACCCGCCCGGGACGCTTCTGCACAGAAGCGTCGCGCGCGCGCGAACTGGTAGTAAAGGGTTTTAGAACCCACTACTGGTAGAAAGGTGTAATTTCTTCCCTTTCCCCCACTTTCTGGGAAAAGGTTTGTTTGCTTAACACACAGCTGAATCCCTTGAATGTGGCTTCTGCTTCTTCCAGGCTCAACATTTCCATTATGAACAATGAAATATGAAAATAAATATTTACCGGTGTGCTAAAAGAAGTGATTTAATTGTCAATACGCCCTTGCCAAATTACAAGAATTTCCCGCTTTTTCAAAGACATCTTTATTTTAAATCTCCCACTTACTTTGAAAAATTAAAAATGAAGATGGATAGAGAAGAGGGTGGTTTTTTTTAAAGTTTTCTGGCAAAACCTCTGGGCAGAGCTTTACCAGCATTTATTCAGTAACATCAAAATGTTGAACATCAAATGTGCCAAATCTGATCCGAGTGCGGGATCCGTCACTATGTCACTGTGGTTCTTGGATTAGTTTTGGTTGCTGAATCTGCTGGTCTCTGCTGTTGGCAACATAGAAACTGTTGCCAGGAGCCATGAAAATAGCTTTACCTTTTAAAAGAGTATAAACGTTGCCAGAGTGATTCAAGAATTAAAACTAGATGCAAATAACTGATCACTCCTGGTCAAAGTACATTAGGTATCTACCAATGTACATGCACATTATGTATCTTATATGTAAAGCTGAAACACGTAACCAATTTATAACTTGAAGAATGGAAAATAGCCTTTGATTGCTTTGCTCAATGAGAATCAACATTGCATTAGGCATTAGGCCATGTTGGCTGCAAATTATAGGAAATGTAATATGACATCTGGAAGTTCAAAAGTCAGGAAAGACTATCCCGTAATGGCGACGGTCTGGTGTTAATTTGTATAAAAGAGTGTATTATGTATAGGTTACAATTTCTTTCATTTTACTACCATCTCTTACAATACTAGACAACACAGTATCAACAGTAGAGTCCTTCAAGTTTCTAGGTTCTATCATATCTCAAGACTTAAAATGGACACCTAACATCAAAAACGTCATCAAAAAAGCACAACAAAGAATCTTCTTTCTGCGCCAGCTCAAGAAGCTCAAACTGCCCAAAGCGCTACTGATTCAGTTCTACAGAGGAATTATTGAGTCTGTCATCTGCACCTCCATAACTGTCTGGTTTGGCTCTGCAACCAAACAAGACAAACACAGACTTCAACGGATAATTAGAACTGCAGAAAAAACAATTGCTACCAACCTGCCTTCCATTGAGGATCTGTATACTGCACAGTCAAAAAGAGGGCTGTGAAAATATCTACAGACCCCTCACATCCTGGACATAAATTGTTTCAACTCCTACCCTCAAAACGACGCTATAGGGCACTGCACACCAGAACAACTAGACACAAGGACAGTTTTTCCCTGAATGCCATCACTCTGCTTAACAACTAATTCCCACAACATTGTCAAATAATTTACTAAGACTGTATTACTATTATTCTTCTCATCCTTACTAGTATCTATCTCTTCTCACTTATTACTATAACCATGTTGCTTGTATCTTTCAATTTATATTGTTTTTGTTTGTTTCCTAGTACGATTTGATAGCTTATTAGTAACCTTGACTATCACTAAGTGTTGTATCTTTTTATTCTTGATGAATGTATTTTATTCTCCTTATGTACACTGAGAGCATATACTGTACACCAGTGGTTCTCAACCTTTCTAATGCCGTGACCCCCCCGCGACCTCCCCGCCACCGCCACAACACCACCCCGCCGCCGCGACCCCCTCCCTGCTCCTTCCCCACGCGGGATGAGGTGACAAAGGGGGCGTGGCACCAGGGGCGAAATGCTCCGGGTTCGGGCTTGCCTGCGGGTCGCCGGACAGCTGATAGCGTCAGAAGCGGGAGACTTCGCCCGGACGCCGCCATTTGGGTTCTTTTACCCTCTGCGCATGCGCAAAGCATTCTGCGCATGCGCAGAGGGTAGAAGAACCCAAATGGCAGTGTCCGGGCTACCAGCTGTCCGGCGACTCGCAGGCACGGCCGAACCAGGACCTTTTCACCCCTGCAGTGACGGTGGCACCAAGATGGCGGGCTAACGCGCGCGGCGACCCCTGTGAAATGGTCGTTCGACCCCCAAAGGGGTTGCCACCCACAGGTTGAGAATCGCTGATATACACCAAAGACAAATTCCTTGTGTGTCCAATCACACTTGGCCAATAAAGAATTATTCTATTCTATTCTATTCTATTCTATTCTATTCTATTCTATTCTATTCTATTCTATTCTATTCTATTCTATTCTATTCTATTCTAGTAAAATCCTGTTTGCCCTAACCTCTATTCTTGGAAAAAAATAAAGCTTAAACTGATTTTGAAAACATAAATAAAAAAGCAAAATATGCTCAGCGCAGATCAGGCAGGAGAGCACGTTTTAATTAAAGCAGCAAATCTCAGTAAAGAAAATAGCTGGGAAGGAATCAAGCCCACAATTCATACGTGCAACTTATTCTATAAACAGAGCTCCAAGTCCCTTCGCCGGAAAGATGAAAATGACACACCTACAAACATTCTTTGTTAACAATAGGTGCCCGTGTCAGCTACTTGTGAGGTTTGCAGAATAAAAGTAAGGAATTCAGTAAAGGCCTGAAATAAGGGATAAGATACCATGTAGAAAGAAAAAATTGAAATGAACAGTTTGTGAAATGTAAGAGAATGCAAATGAAATCAGCCCATGGAGGTAGCTTAATTGAGCAAATTACTAATTTACAGAACCCTAGAGTGACAAGATGATTTGGAGCTAACCATCTGGCAGGATTCCTTAGACCCAGATTAGGAGGAACCAAGAGATGGTTATTAGCTCCATGGGTCAACTACATCTGATGTCATTACCTGAAGTTCCAGGGTTAGGTACAACCAAGTTAAAATCCTCCTCTGCAAAATCCTGGCTAAAACAGGATTTTAGAAACCCGGTCTCTGCCATGATTCTGTTCGTCTTTCCAACTGTTCTGGCTTCAAAGATAGAAGAGAATAAGAGCAAGCTTTTCATCAATTATTTTGACAGGGAGGATTTAGCTAAGGAGGAATGCCATTTAAAGAATGCTAGAGGAGCCAGAGGCCCTGATCACAAATAAAAGTAGTATGTGTATGTGTATTTGTAGCCTGAACGTGGGGCATGTGATTGTGTTTGTGTGTGTGTGTGTGTGTGTGTGTGTGTGTGTGTGTGTGTTTATGCAGCATGGTAGATTATAGATTCTAATCCTCAATGAAATACCTTCATTCTGTACTGCAGGGTACTGTGGACCAGTACCGGTCCACAGCCCATTAGGAAATGGGCCGGGAAGTGAGCAAAGCTTCATCTGTGCATGGATCTAAGTAGTGCACGAAACCACTACCCACTGATTTGTGGAAAAATTGTTTTCCATGGAACCGGTCCCTGGTGCCCAAAAGGTTGGGAACTGCTGCTGTACTGGCTGATCATCATCATCATCATCATCAATAATCATACTTTCACAGGAGAAACCTTCATAATAGTGCATTTCAATAACTAAAGATTTGGAGATTTCTGAATCAGTTCCGTTAGTTTGCAAGAGCAGGAAACCATTGCTTCTGTGCACCATATCAGAGGCTTTTCTTGAAGTTGGAACTCTCCTCACCTCCTACATGCCAAACCTAAGAGTTATTTTTAATACAATTGTCTCAAAATAAAATAGCCAAAAATTTCACAGGAAGGAAGAGTTTCTCAATCCATTTCTTCTGCTTCCAGCGTGATCAAATTAGATATTGGTTTAATTGGAATCAGCAACTGATTAAGCAAGCCAGCAAAACAGCCCTTCCCGTTCAAGAAAAGAGATAACTTGCTGTATTCTACCCAGGTTATCTTGCATTATTTAGTTGTCCAATAATCTTTGCAGTTAAAGTCCTTTTAATGCCATGCAGTGCAACTCTCCCTTGCACTTCATTATATGGGACAGCATTTGTTACAAAGCACAGTTAAATAGTATAATAGAAAAGAATTGTATACATTCCCCCAGCCCCAAAAAAACCTTCATTATTTTTTTTTCTTTTAATCTCAGGAGAAATTCAATGACAGCCCGAGGCTGCAATTCAATATGCACACTTCCCAACTGGATACCTACTGGATAGGCTGGACAGCAACTCCAATCTTTCTTAGCCATCATGAGCACTGAAAATGCTGGCTGGGAATTATGAGAGTTGAAGTCCCACACAATGGAAGCATGTGAGTTTGGAGGGGGGGGAAATTCAATTTTCCCTCTGGATTCTACATTACAGAAACAGGTCAGAGTTTACAGCAAAGAATTAATAGGTACAAATTTGACATGACGACACAAAGCGAGGCCCAAGCAATGTCAGATCCTTTAGTCTCCCAGGATATCAGTTAAATAGTTCAAAGTTGCTTTTTTAGAATAAAGAAATAACACCAGCATCACACAGTAGCAGATTGCTGAACTCACCTATATAAAAAGATTTCAACGTACCTCAGAAAAGCTCAGCAACACAATGTGATTGTAATATATTGCAATTGCTAATCGATGAAGAGAAAGCCAACATGGTGTAGTGGTGAGGCCCAGACTAGAAACCAGGAGACCATGAGTTCTAATCCTGCGTTAGGCACCAAGCCAGCTGGGTGACCCTGGGTCAGTCACTCTCTCCCAAATGTATCAAGGAGACAAGGACAAATCACTTCTGAAAACTTCAGACACTAAGCCGGATATCTGACATGGAGGCACATATACAGGTAGTCCTCAACTTACAACCACAACAGAGTCCAAAATTTATGTTGCTAAGTGAGAAATTTGTTAAGTGAGTTTTGCCCCCTTTTACAACTTTTCTTGCCACAGTTTTAAATGAATCACTGCAGTTGTTAAATTAGTGACATGGTTGTTTAAGTGAATCTGGCTTCCCCAATGACTTTGCTTGTCAGAAGTTTGCAAAAGGTGATCACATGACCCCAGGACACTGCAACTGTCATAAATGTGAGTCAGTTGTCAAGCATCCAAATGTAAATCACATGACCATGGGAATGCTGCAATGGTCATAAGTGTGAAAAATGGTCGTAAGTCACTTTTTTCAGTGCTGTTGTAACTTCGAACAGTCACTAAGTGAACTGTTGTAAGTCAAGGACTACCTGTACCTCCCTCCCAAATTTAGGAATTCATCAGCCAGCATCTGATGAATTGAGTTACAGCGTGTGAACACTTACATCTTTTTAATAAACATTAGCTTGAAAAAAAAAATGTAACACTCCTTTTTATTTTTGGCTACCACAGCCTAACATGACTCTCCTTCTGAAAAAGTTCTATAAATTTTACATGGCTGTTGCTTTTACTCCTTCTTTCCTTTGACAATATTTGCCTTTACGCATTCACCTCTCAGAGCACCTAAAAAAAAACCTTGAGTATTGCTCTGCTTGGCATTGCAGTCATTATGTTTTGTAAAACAGTAGAAAAAGGGCCACCACAAAAGGTTAAGCTAAACAGCTTATGTGTCCCTTTCAATCTAATCTATGCATGCATGTTCAGCTCAGCAAGGGAAGCCTTTTCACTAATATGAAGTTTAAATATTCCTCAATGGTCCAATTTTTTTGCACAACTCTAATAAATGTCAGACAAAGAATATGAATTTTTGCCTGAAATAAAAGAGGACAATGAAATAAAAGTAAAATTAAGATTATACAAAAAGTCAAAACCCTCATTTTTTCTAAGTCTCTTTCAACAATTAAATTGCATTTTACCATTCGGAAGTCTTATAAATTACAATAAACAGATTGAACAATATATGATAATATAAATACTTAGCAAATACGAAAAGCACCCAAGAGAATGTTTTCCCTCTGATCGACTTTTATAAAAATTAAAAGCAGCTTGATTGGTGAATAAAAATTATAGACCTTATAGTTTCATCGACTAAAAATAATCTTTCTCATGAACTAGCATATCCAAAGTCAGGATTCAATCATAGATATCAACAGCTACATTTAAATTCTGCAGTCCACGCACCTATAACATGCTATTGCTGCTTTTTTCTCTAGCAGAACTCAAATTTTAAAAACATTACACGCATAATCTTGGTTGGAGTTTATATAAAACAGCCAATAGTCCTCTGAAATCCAATTTTGCAGAGCAATACTATCACCCAATTAATGACAGCACATCAGCAGAGAAAAATGCTGAACAGCCAACTCAGCAGAACACTTGTGAGACCATATATATGCTTAGACAAAACTCAAAGGAGTCCCAAACAGTATGCAAATCATTAACTTGTCCTCAGCTTTTCTTGAAACGTGTCATAAATCAGAAAGTCTTCCCTATCAATGATACCATCTGTACTCAAGAGCCATTTCATATCATGATTATGGCAATGTGTCTACAGCTCAGCCTCTTAGAAAATTACTCCACCGTGTCACAGTCTCAGAGATATGAGAAGTGATGATGATCCTACTGGGCAGCACTCCATACAAAAAGTCTTCCAACCTTTGTGGGCTACAAGATATATCAAGAATTTTAAGAGTACAGGTAGCTCTCGACTTACGACCACAATTGAGCCGAAAATTTATGTTGTTAAGTGACAAATTTGTTAAGTGAGTTTTGCTCCCATTTTACCACCTTTCTTGCCACGGTTGTTAAGTGAATCACTGGGGTTGTTGAGTTAGTAACAGGGTTGTTAAGTGAATCTGGCTTCCCCATTGACTTTGCTTGTCAGAAACTTGCAAAAGGGGATCACATGACTCCAGGACACGGCAACCGTCATAAATATGAACCAGCTGTTAAACAACCAAATATAAATCGTGGGGATGCTGCAATTGTCATAAGTGTGAAAAATAGTCATAAGTCATTTTTTTCAATGCCTTTGTAACTTCAAATGGTCGCTAAATGAACTGTTGTAAGTCGAGGACTACCTATACTTTCACAAAATGGCTGCAAGATGGGCAGGCTGTCAGGCCTACCTTAACTGGTAAGGCAAAATGTTACAAAAATATATTTCCCAGAACATGAAGACTCAGATATGTAGTTTTATTGTAACAAAATGATGAAGTTATAAAAAAAATGAGCAACTAGTATTTATGAAATATAAGCTCTATTTATATTGCAGTCAATGACCAGTTTTTTTCATCTCAATGTTTTTTTTGGGGGGGGGGGGTTGGAAACAGGAAATATATTTTTCTTGTTTGAGTATGAGCCTCATCAAATATCTGGTTGCTTGCTTGTGACCATGTGAGAACTAACTTTCATGATGGTGGTCAATTACAAAATATCCATTTCACCATAAGACATTACTACAAGCTCAGGCTCCATCTTCCTAAATGCAGTCTATCACCTCAGCCAGTGGTGAAATCCAATTTTTTTACTACCGGTTCTGTGGGCGTGGCTTGGTGGGCGTGGTGTGGCTTGGTGGGCGTGGCTTGGTGGGCGTGGCAGGGGAAGGATACTGCAAAATCCCCATTCCCTCCCCACTCCTGGGGGAAGGATATTGCAAAATCTCCATTCCCACCCCACTCTGGGGCCAGCCAGAGATGGTGTTTGCCGGTTCTCCGAACTACTCAAAATTTCCGCTACCGGTTCTCCAGAACCTGTCAGAACCTGCTAGATTTCACCCCTGACCTCAGCTCTCCTTTACCTTCCCCCTCCCCCAATAGACAGACTTTAAATCAGCGGTTCTCAACCTGTGGGTCGCGACCCCTTTGGGGGTCGAACGACCCTTTCACAGAGGTCGCCTAAGCGCGCGCTAGCCCGCCATCTTGGTGACTGGCAACGCGCACGCATGGGGAGGGGGCGGGGAGGGGTCGCGGCGGCAGGGTGGGGGTCACAGCATTAGGAAGGTTGAGAACCACTGCTTTAAATGAAAAACTTGACTGTTGCTACCCACCCTTTTATTTGATAAATTCAGTTAAAATGTACTAAAAGGAAATCAGCGAAAGTTTTAGCATATTGATTAAAGTAGCAACATGCTTAGAATTTTATTCTAACGTTTCAGGATGGTAAAAATATTCTGCATCTGTAACTCTTCTTCAGGAGACATTTTTAAGATGTTAAGAACTGTACTCAAAGATTTGAAAAAAAAATACATATTACATGGAAAATTTGACCTTTATTCCTCCACTGAATTTTGCTAGGTATAGGGTTACATTCTAAGCCCATCTAAGCAGAATAAATTAAATCTATTATTGGCAGCATAACAAATGGTAAAACGCAAAAGCCAGATAATTTGGAATGATGTTCTATCTGTCACAAATATTTTATCCTTTAAAATACTATTTTATCAGAACGTGTTTCACTTTAGTCCTTTATTAGGTTCTTGCAATTAAGTTTATATCACCGTAATTCCTAAACTAGCTAAAATCATATATATTGGTCAAATTATAGTTCTGTTTTATTCATAAGTAGATCTTAAATATTATTTTTTGTAGTGGAGAATGGGTTGACAGTTGACAGTTTTAGATTGTAGATTGTAGTACATTTTGCAATTTTGAACATCAAATTTAGATGGATCCTGCTGTAATTATTTTATTGGATGCAGAGAAGTTGTTTGATAAAATATATTATAATTATTGATGCTTTCAAAATGTTCTTTCCCTTGAGAATTTATAAACTGGATTATAATTGTCTTTTCTTTTGCGAAACTAGAAAGATCTAATGACTTTTTAAGGAGAGGGGGGGGAGGGGGGGGAGAGAGAGAGAGAGGGAGGGAGAGAGAGAGAGAGAAGTATAAAGCAGTATTATCCTCATACTCCTTTATTTGTTTCAAAACTTTATCTTGCACAGAGTGATAAGATGCATGATTTAAGAGATGTATCGTGAAAGATGAGGAGTAGGAAGTATATACTTGCTAATAGCAAGGCAACTGTCAATTAAAACCGCCTTCTGGCATCTGGCTATCTGAAGGCTCTTAAGATCTTAGAATCCCCCAGAAGATGTAGCTGTTTGTTATTTATTTTTTTAACAAAACAGCATGCCTATAATTGTTATTTATAAATTTTTGGATTACAATAAATCAGATGCTCAATAGCACAGGGAGAGATGGAAGACGAAACTGAAATATCTGGTGAACATGATCATTAATAAATGATTTTTTGGACATAACATGTGTCATTCTGCTACTGATTTAAAATTAATTCAACAAAAATATTATCTTATCTTTATTGGATACGTCTTTGTCTTAAAACACTTATGACGCATCTTCTTATGCATGAATGGATTCAGTTAAGTGTTGAAAATTGGTACTTGAAAAATCATGCTGGTTTGTGTGATATGGTCAAATGTTATATAATGGCTCCCTTTTGGATAGACATTTATTTCACGTATTAGTTTTGTTATAGAAAGCTCATCTTTCTATAACTTTGGGTGCAGGAGAAATGAACATGTACTTTTGAACAACTGTCAGGCTCAAAAACCAAGAATGACAAGTGGTGATTCTTCCAAGCTGAGTTCTTTATTGTTTCACACCTACAGATTTTCCCACATCTTGCTAGACGTATAGTAAGTACTAGCTGAACTTACAATATACTCTGGGGATATTACGGAGGGGCTGTCTTCACCCTCTTTCTCTCACGCCTAATATCTGTTGCCGCATACTCCTCTGGACTGCTCCCTTTCTCCTGGAAATCCACCTCCTAACTACATTCCATCACAACAATACACCAACAGCTTGGAAAACAAACTGAACAATATAAATTGCTATTATATGCTTTTATTACATGGATGGAAAAACAGGCTTTAAAAGGGCAGAGGAATACCCATTTTTTATCAGAGGATAGAATAATTTACCTCTCCTTCTACATTTGAACAAGCATTCTATTCCCTAGAATCTCACTGGGAGAATTGTTCAGAAGCTTTGACGGCATACACTGCATATATGCTTAATTTCCTATTTTTATTGTACAAAAACCACCAGGCATTAATTATTAAATTATACAACATGATGTCAAAGTAGATTTACGACGGGTTCTATCTGGTGCATTTTTAAAAGGAAGGAAAACGCTCTCACTCCCTCTTTATGCATTTGGGAAGAAAAAGAACAGAGAAAATTCAAATCCACATTGCAAATAATACAAAGGAACTTCTTTGTCCATCTGCAGTTGCTTCTGCAGAGGTCTTGCAAAAGGCACCCTTGACAGTTGAAAAAGCTCATACTTACTGGGGATGTGTGAATTTTAAAGCCTCCTTTGATCTGATGACATGTCAGCTGAAGTGCCTATTGAAGCAAAATACCAAACCGAAGGCCTGCTTCTCTTTAGGGTTCTCGATCTCTCCCTCCCTTCAAAACTAGTCTGAATTCATTCCACTGAATCAAACCAGATAGCCAGATCAAGTCAGCCTGCTTCAATGCTTCAAGTGGATGTGAAGTAGTATTATTTTCCAAATGAAGGCTCTTGAATTGCTGTGACAGTCTGAATTATTATTCTAGACTAGAGCAAGACAACGTCTCAAGTAGAGCCAAGCTGCTTTGCACAAACCTAATATTCACACATGAATATTCCAGACTGGAATTCAACTGGATAAAGTGGGGAGGGAGTCAAGACATGGACCAAAACGTAGCCCTTTAGGCCCATCATTCTCTAGCTACCTTTCCTTCTCCTTCTCGTCCCTCCCATTAGTTCACACACCCCAGGAAGGACTGGCTCACTTTTACTCCTGAGATTGTTTAGAAATCTCACTGAAGGAGAGACAAGCCCACTGCCCAACTGCTTCTATCAAATTCCCTGCCTTGCCCTCACAGGTCATGATTGAAACAGAGCACAGAGAAAGATCTTATTCTCCCACCATCTTGAGTAGGAATTAAATGGCCTGTTCCCATTCTTGATCCCTATTCTGTCTTCGCTCTCATTTGCTAAAAGTTGGCAGTATCTTGATTTTGGGTGTGCTGTACATGTTATGCAAAGCCATTAGTTAAACCTTCCAGCTTTGTTTACCTTCCCCTTTTTTGATGCCATCAACCAGCAAGAAACACCAAATTAAAGCAGGAGTTCACAGTAAACACTCCTCTCAACAGCACTTCAGAGAAGAACACCCTGGAGAGTGTTGTCTCAAAACAAAAAAGTGTCAGCTGATGGATAGGGAGGGTGGAAGGCATGCTCAGTAAACCAGTTTTTACTGGGAACTTTCCTATCCATCAGGTTATTTCAGATGGAGTTTAGCATGCAAAAGCATCTGGGAAACCCCTCATCCCAATCTTCAACTGCCCAGGACAATGAGGAACCGTACTGTAGGTACCAAGCAACCAGTTATTGTGCTCTGTTCTTTCTATGGAGACATCCATAATTATCTAGAAGTAAGTTCCTTTGAAAATAACAGGATTTCTAGCGTATAGTATACATGGCAGCATTGTGTTACACCAGTGAAAACATTTCAGAACCATGCTCTCCTATATAAAACAATTTAAATCCCTAAAAGTTTCTTTAAACTTAGACTAGGTACACTATGGAACATTAACTCATGTATCGAAGGCACATACACAGACACACTGTGGTATTTGTTCCAAAGAATATCTATTTTATGCAAGAGATTAAGCATGCCCAGGAGAGAATTTACTTTTTTCATCTGACCTACATTAATATTCCCAACCTTTTCTGAAACATCTTTCAGTCTCAAAAGTGGATTGCCAAGTGAGATTGGGGAACTGCTGTTTAATAGAAAAGCTTTATAGAGCACAGAGTATTAATCACTGAGGCAGGCAAGAATGCACATATTCGACACAGAAATGCACCCACTCAGGTTTGCTACCCATGAAGGTGTTCTGAGACATTTGTGGAACACAAAGCAGTAACAAAGAAATCTCCTGGGCGCAGGTCTAAATATAATATTCAGTGCATCACTGAAAGGAGCTAACAGGATGTGACCTAGTTCAATTCAGGACATCTAACATGTTCTATCACTGCATGAAGAATCCAAGAAGGGAGTTGCTAAAAGTAACTGGAAGGTCTTGGGTGGCAGCATACAAAATAGACACTGAAAGAGTTAAGAAACCAAATTCCACAATGTTTGTAGTTTAAGGGGGAAATGCTACAATTATCCTATATAAGGGCCCAGACTAATTTCTAGTTCTTTCTCTGACTTGGGTAAAGACATGTATCTTATTTCTGTCTTCCGATAATTTCCATAGAATCAAACCTTTTTTCTAGCTACAACTCCTGTCAATAATTCTTGTACATCCTTAAATATATCTTTCTTCTTGTCTCTAAAACTAGATTTTAATCAGTGTTTCCAGTCTAATATTTAGTAGATGAAGACAGTGCCTCATGCCTTGAAAATAACTATCCACAGAAGACCAAGGGATCTTTCTCTCATCTTGGAAAAAATATATATCCATCAACCAAAACCATAGTAAAATTTATTACTTCGTAAGGATACAGATTTATACTTACAAATCATCTTAGACAGAACTGTTACTTTTATTTTCCAAATTAAGCCATTCATCAGCTGCACTTAGAACTAAGTCTCCAGTTCTAAGAGGACATCATATCCTTTGACTTGTCTATTCACTGTCTGTGAGTTAGAAGTTATTCACTAGTCAAGGAACATGATCCCTCAATTTGTTTTGAGATGCTCTTTCCCTTTAGCTTATCACAGAGTTAGAGTTAATTATGAAATCAAGAATTTCCAAACTGAATGCTGATCACAATTAAATGCCAAAATGACCAGGATTGTATTTTGGTCTCTTTCTTCAATCTGATCAAATTTTCTCTCAACGGACCAAAAGTGCCAGTGAAAAGATGTTGAGTACAAACATTTATCTGGCCCACGTGAAAAAATATATTAGAATTTTGAGTTTATAGAACTCGAGCAGGTAAGTGACTATCAGTTTAGCTCTCAAATTTTCTGCTACAAACACATTTAATCTCTGCAAGGGAAAAGCGAATGTAGAAGTGAGAGAAAGTCAGCAGCCACAGCGATTACTAGAAGACATTGTGGGAATGTGGTTTCCCTAACCATTAAAATTCTCTGCCACTCAGGGCCAGTTTAGAGTACAACCATAGAGAAGTGCCAGTAATAAATTGCCAGACTTCCCATAAATACATTGAAACATGAAACTTGATATGGAAGTCAGATTGCCTAGCTGAAAAAGGTCATGCTCGCCTACAGGTGAAGAGGCATTTGCACTTGAGCTGTCCACTGCCACATGCAACCCCAAAAGTTATTCCTTTCAGATCATGCCCATTCAAATGCCAGTCAAAGGGAATTTGTTCTTCAAAAATGATGCCAGGATCAGAACACAACCCCCTGTGGAGGAAGCACAGCGGATCCAGCTTTTGTGCATTGTGCACTCATTTATTAAGGAAAAGACGGGAGATCACTTTCCCCATGAAACTCCCTTCACTTCTACTTTTAGCAAAAATCACCATTTGGAAAAGAAGGTTGCGGAAGGCAGGCAGTACAACAACCTGCCTTGCCTTCCCACACCAATCCTTTCCAGCCGGGGGAAAAAAAGGCACTTCCATGAAAGGGGGGGAGGGTGGAATAAAAGCACCAGCCACGGGAGAAGAAGGAGGAGGCCGGCCTCCGCCATCCACTTTCCTGGGTCGCCGCCACAGTTTGGCTGCGCACCAGGATCCCGCGCCAGCCCCCTCCCCGAGCGGGGTGGCTCCCTGCCGGAGGCCGTTCCTCTCCCCGGCGCGGCTTACCTGCCGGAGGATGAAACTGGTGGAAGTTGTGCTGCCATCGGATCGCTTCAATCGGCTCCTCCGGGTGGCCGTGCCTCGGCTTCCCTGGAGGCGGGCGGGAGCAACAGCGGCGACGGGGCGGAGCGGAGCGGGCGGCAGAGACAATAAAGCGACGATGAGCGTAAATAAAGGCGAGGGAAGGCAACCCACATTTCAGCAAGCAAGTTATGGGCAAAGTCGCGCCCCAAGATCGGGACAACCCCCCACCCCAGCCCGGATTAACGCTTAGCCCGCCCAACCATCCCCTCTTTTTTACCGACACCCCCCTCCTCGCCCTCCAGCTTCTTTCCCTCTTTGAGCACGAAGCCGAGGAAATCGATCCGATCTCAGGCCGGGGGAAGGATCGACCGGCGCCTAGAAAGCGACGGGGCCGGATCCCATCAGGGATGCTCGGCTCGCGGCTCCGATCGGATCCGCCCGCCTGCCTGCGCGCCTGTCCGCCCGGCGATCCAGCGCCCCCCACCCCGGAAAAACGGAGCGGGAGCTTACCTGGAAGATGGGGTCGGCCAGCCCGTTCTTGCCGTACGAGGGATGCTTAGACATGCTGGGGGCTCCCCCGAGCGCCTCGGGAACCGGCCGCGTTCGCTGCTTCTGCCCGAGCAGCTTCCTGCGCGTGGGGCTGGAGGCGGCTCGGGGCGCTGCTGGCTGCCGAAGCGGCGGAATCCTTAAAGCGGCCGCGTGACGCTGTCCCCGCCAAGCGCTCGAGGGGCGGTGAAGCCGAGCAGCGTTCAGCGGGGAGGGAGGGAGTGGGGAGGGGAAGATAAGGGGATTGGAGCTTCCTCTTTGATCTGCTGCCGACGCCTTTTGGCCTCTCTTGGCCCCGAGGCCTCGCCCGTCACCCCAGCCTACCGAGGCGGCGATGGGCGCGGAAGTTTTCCCTAAGCCCCCGAGACGCCCTGGCAGTTGGGGGATAGGAAGGCACCATACAGCGGTCGCCTTGGCCGTAAAGCCCTGGATGTGCGCGCCTTATTTTGTATTATAGTTCTTTCCTGTACCGCTTTACCTCAGGAAAGAGTTTCCCAAAGAAGCACCTTAAATAAAAGCAAGGAGTCTTCAAAGCAGGACATTAGCCAATTGAGGCAGGATCCATTTTCAAGCTCGTAGAAGCTGTTTGAATTAACATTCAGGCCACCCTGGATATAAATGCAATGGAGTTAGGGTTTCCCACAAATTTGCTCCCCTGCCCAAAAAGGCAAACCCCCCCCCCCCATTATTCCTTTAGGGCAGGCATTTGGAGCAGGAATTTTATTTCCACCTAGTAACACAGAGATTGCCAAATAGGTGGAGAAATGCACTTTACCATCTACACAAGAGCCATTCTCCTATTCAGAGGCTAACATTGCCTCCCCTGGGGGCTTTTTTCAGAAGGTCTTCACACATCTGAAATTCCTTGTGTTCCTCCTTGACAGGATGGATAAAATGAAACAGGTGGATTATCACCCAACTCCTTCATCAGTGTACATTCATGGATGAATTGAGAATACACACACACACACACACACACACACACACACACACACACACACACACGAATGGTGTGGTGGTCCAGCAGTTAAGATATTGGACTGTTAACTGGAAGGTTGGCAGTTGGAGACCCAAGTGAGCTCCCGTTACTTGCCCTAACTCCTGCCAACCTAGCAGTTTGAAAGCATGCAAATGCAAGTAGATAAATAGGTACCACTTCGGTGGGAAGGTAACAGCGTTCTGTGCACTTTGGCATAGTCATGCTGACCACATGATCATGGAAGCATTTCATACACACACACCCACACACACACACACACACACACACACACTTGTAGGGGACTGAGGAGGCAGTACTGTATCAAAACTTGTAAGTCGAGGACTATCTGTATAAAAAAACCTCAAGATAATAGCTGCTTCAATTGCAACCGGGAGCAACCCACTGCTGCCTTCAGTGTCTGTGTGATGGCATTTTTTCCCCATTCTTTCTGAGTGAAAGTGAATATCCTAGTTAATTGCAAACCTGTACCGATATTCAGGCTTCCCTTACTTTCTGCTAGAGTTAAGTTCTCTGAAAGCCACCCTTATAGCAAATCACATAAAACAATGCATTAAAGCAGAGGGGGGAAATGGGATTGCATGGTATGATGTTAGAACCAGTTTGGTGTAGTGGTGAAGGCATCTGGCTAAACTAGGAGACAGTGAGTTCTAGTCCTGCCTTAGACAAAAGGCCAGCTAGGTGTTCCTGAGCCAGTTGTTCTGTCTCAGCTCTAGGAAGGAGGTAAGGGCAAACTTGCCAAGAAAACTGGCAAGGAGTCAAGGTTGACTCAAAGACATACACATACAAAATTGGTAGCCTGAATGCATTGGCAAATATGCTCATAAATGTTGAGAGCGTTATTCTTAAGCATGATGTTCAAATATATTTTCTTCCTTGACTCATATTTCATGTATGTAAAACCATTTCCTTCATTTTTTTTCCACAGCTGGATTTTTAACACAGATGGTTACTGGTAGAAGACAAACAGGCAGAATGCGGCATGGCACTATGAATTTTGTTAGCACTCTTCATTACATGGCACACAACAAACACCAGGGTTAAAAGCTCATCCTAGAGCTGAGGAACCTTCACCAGCCTTGGTGCAATATAATACGTACAATTGTTTCTAGTTTTAGAAAGGGTTCCCCCCCCCCCCTTTTGGGTAAAGGGTTTGGACAAGATGTTGATGCTGTTTTGATCCCATGGTAATATATGTATGGAAGTAAATGGGAGACAAGATGCACAACTAACGCAACAACACAACATAATGTGTGAATGTGTGAATGAGGGCAGAAAAAGGCTTTTGGCAGGAAAATGGTCACGTGGATCGGCAGGAAAAAATCTTGGTGCGTTTCCAAACCACTGGTATAAATTGACCCTGTTGGCACAAATTGCATAGGAGCTGTTTTCTTTTTCACATCAAATGAATTCTTGGATGAAAATGCTCAACCACATAATATCACATTTCGGGGGTCTTTGGTGCTCTAAGTGCTAGCACTGATGATGTTACCTAGTTTGAGCAAGAAAACAAGCAAGCTCAGAGAGCACCAAAGAATTCTCATGTCAACCCTGAGCTACAAATATTCTCCTTTATATTAATAAAGCTGTACTTGGAACTATTTCCCACAGACAGTTCATAAATAATGACAGGACTGGCTGAAATGGTTTGCCATTGCCTTTTTCCAAGGTTCTTTCCTTCAAAAATCCCTGTCAAATCTTCCCCTGTGGAATTTCTTGATGGTCTTTAATCCACCACAATCCTATTTAGCTCACAATCCTAGACAATGTTTGATCTGAGGTCTCCCCAAAAGACCAGTGCTACTTACTAATTATAATTAGGCTGTTAGGCAGAAGATATTAATATGTTATAATTCAGTGTGATTAAGTTTTTGATTGGTCAATAGAAAATTAAAACCTTGTTAATAAATGAAGATTAGATGATTGCAACCTGAAAATCTAAGGGCGTTTTAAGAACTGTCCAACTGCATAAATAAAGCAATACTTTTAAAGAATTTTCCTATCTGGAAAAAAAAACCCTTCTAATTCTAAAATTATCTCCGGTTGCCTCTATCTCAGACAGGGGCAAAGAACTTTAAAGATGGATTCTTCTTTTCTCTGTGACTGAGCTTAACATGCATTTTTCTGCTTTACCTTCTAAGCAAAAAGCTATTGAAACTATGCTGTCTGCACATTTGCAAGCAGAATGGATTACAGGTAATTCTTGATTTATAACCTCAATTAAGCCCAAAATTTATGTTGCTAAGTGAAACATTTGTTAAGTGAGTTTTGCTCCATTTTACGATCTTTCTTTCTACAGTTGTTGCGTGAATCATTACAGTTGTTAAGTTAGCGATGTTGGTAAGTGAATCAGGCTTCTCCATTGACTTTGCTTGTCAGAATGTGGCAAAAGCTGATTACATAACTCTGGGACACTGCAATTGTCATAAATATGAACCAGTTGCCAAGCATCCAAATTTTGATCACAGGGATACTGCAATGGTTGTTTTTAGTGCCATTGTAACTTTGAACAGTCGCTAAATGAACTGTTGTAAATCAAGGACTACTTGTATACAATAACCTTAACTTTAGTGAGGTAAAATTAACTACATTCTAAAAGTAATTTTTCTGCTCAGTTAATTACAGATTCATTAGTTTTCTAAAAGCTGTCATTTTTAAATTCGCCGAAAACTACATCTTATTCAAGTTCCTATTATAGGTCAATTTATGTCTATACTAGAAGTAATGCATTGAAAAGCAGAACATTAAAATGTTTTGTTAGTCAGCATTTTTGTTCCCATTGCCCACAGCTGTGGAGAACAAGGAGGCATGAAATATTTCACTAACTTAGATTTAAGTAGTTCAAGGAAGAAGCGCCCAGCAATCCTTAGACTGTGTCTAGGCTAAAGGAAAAATTCTATCAAGACACACATATCTTGCAATACAGCTGCTGCTGATAAATGGGCAGCTGGTGAATAAAATTCACCACAAAAGGGGCAACTTGAATATTATCCCAGTAATAGGTTGCATAGCAACAGTAGAACACAAAGAGCTGTTAGGAGACACCACAAATGTGGTAAGGTTGGAGTTTGAGGTTTGATTTTTTTTTTTTTTAGATGCTATAACACAGAGGCTAACATACATCTTAACTCCTATTAAATATATATTAATAGTATGGGAATACATATATATGTTTATCCTTCCACAGCATCACATTCAAATCCTCCCTCAGGCACGAGACACAGAATGTCTCCTGCTTACTTACTGTCTGGGATATTGAAATGGAAGTAAACTGCATTGAATCAGCTCATTTTTCCAAGTTGCCGTCTCTATACCAATTGTGTGAATGCATAAGCTTCCGTAGCCATAGCAGCGCTATTGGTGCCTAAAAGGAAAACTTGGAGGTTCCCCAAGTACACAAAAAATCTTTGGAGGTGGTGGAACTTAAAGACGAAAGAAGGCAGAACAGAATAAAAATAGTCCAACGAAGGCTGATTATATTCAGCGGGCATGGAATATTGACATTTCGATGGTGGAAAGCGATAAAATAGGAAGCAGATGGAAATCAAGTATCTGGAACAAGAGCTAACCACAGTACAACATTCTGTTGAAGGCTGCATTTGATATAAAGGCGAATTCTTCATCTTTGCAAGAACTGCTTTCCTAATGTTAGTTGCAGAACAGATTTTACAAATGTCCATAATTATAGTAATGCAATCTACACAGGGGCTGCCTTGAAAATAATTCAAAAAGTATTGTTTCAGCCTATGGTAGCTAAATGCATACAGGAATAAAACATCCAAATCTTATACCAATTCTGTCTTGGTTCTCCTGGCTAACTGTTGGTTTCAGAATCGGATTAAAATTGTTTTTGATATTCAGTGTCTGCCGTATTTGTGTCACATTAACTGAAGGTCCACCAGCACCTACTGTTTTGAGTATGAAGATCTTCTGACGTTGCTTACTGCTCCACCAGTAAGAGATATCAGCTGGATACCAGAATAGTGTTTTCTGCATTGAATCAATTAATCTGAGACTCCATTTCTAGGGAGATACATCCACAGTTTCATCAGTTAGTTTTTCCAAGCTACTTAACATGTGAAATAGTTTTTAGCTGCTGGTAGTTCTAACTAAGAGTTCTAAAATGATCTTTGATATTTATTTTTTGTTTTGTGTTTACAATGTCCCTATGTTTATTTTCCATCCTTTATAACTAAGTAGCTTATGGGAGAAATGTCTTCTCATAGGATGAATTAGAAGTTCTTTTTAATAATAAACATAAATGTAATTGTAATATTACAGCTATCATAGCTATGAGAAAACAAAATGCTATTTTGGATCTATCCTTCAAAAATTTCTATATGATAGGATTTGTAGTACATTATATCTGGAAGTACCAATCTGGGGAAAATTGACCAATATATATTGAAGAAAATGTGCAAATGAAATACTTTTCATCCAAAATATTACACGTAAACAGGAGGAAGGTGCTTATTTCTTTATCCTTTGAGAATTTCAATGCTACATTGACCAACTTTGGCTATAATGGGTTAAACTAAATATTCCTAAGGGAACTTAATGTCAGGCACAAGTAACCAGGAATAGGAGTTGAGTTCCAAGCAATAAAAGTTTATTGCATGTTATCTATGCACAAGATGCTGGCTTACTAATGATCAAGGCAAATTGGTGCTAGATAAGGGTCAATGGCATTCACGGGGAGGGGGTACTGGACTTGGGTCTCTTGTGACTGTGCAGTGATTACAAACTAAGGATGTGTTTAACCCTGCCCTTAGGCTCAGCTAGCTCATCCCCTACATTTAAATCTCAAATACTAAAAGTAAGCTTAATACTTGAGATAGTTTCAGCAAATATCTGAATGCAATGTCATTTTGCACTTTCTACAATATGGAAATAATATGCAAAGAATCTCAGGTCAGGCATCTGTGGAATCTGACAGTTGGGTCAAAGGAACAAAAACCCGTTGTGATGGGGTGTCACACATTTTGTCCCTTCCAACCACATATGCAACCTCATGGTGCAGTTCAAAACTTCATGAAATACTTATTTTCTAATGTCCCCCCCCCCCACATCATGGACACCACTGGCTCAGTCTTTATCAGCATAACAACTTCCCCAGAATAGAACTGGACAAATTTCGTGAGGTGAAAATTGCTGGCAAAAGAAAAACCAATTCAAAACCAGGCTGGGTGAAATTAGTGGATTCTTTCAGAAAAGAATTTCCCCGGTGGGAGAGAGAGGCAGTTGGGTAGCAGTTCACAATATTGCCGACTGTTCCATTCTAAGTCCCCTTTTCTTCAGTTCAGAGTGTGTGTACACAGCCGCCCTATGCTTCCTAGTAGACACAAGAGGAGAGCAGAAATATGCAAACCGAAAGTGACGCAACAAATGCCTCCTAGGGCCATTGCTGACAAAGATGTAGGAAAAGCAATCTAGAAGCCACACACGGCATACTTTTCCTCTTTTGTTATTTTTCTTTTTCAAACCAGAGTATATTGAAAAGAAACTGTGCGAAGGGGCAGGGAAGTCTCTCCATCAGCAGGATAACTTCTGAAAACTTAAACAGATGAGACTACATTGGCTGTCAGGGGAGAAGCTGATAAAGAATTATCAAACAATAAAGAATGATCAAATTTGATCAATCACCGCTGGGGCTATGAAGAACATAAAAATCAGAAAAATTCTCTCGGCACAGAAAGACGAATTAGCAGTCTGAAATGCTGTGGGAACTCCTTTATTCTAAGCCAGCGGTTTTCAACCTGTGGGTCACAACCCCTTTGGGGGTTGAACGACCCTTTCACAGGGGTCGCCTAAGCACGCGCTAGCCTGCCACGCCCCCCTTTGTCACCTCATCGCGCGCAGGGAGGGGGCGGGACAGGGGTCGCGGCAGCGGGGTGGGGGTCGTGGCATTAGGGAGGTTGAGAACCACTGTTCTAAGCCATTCTCCCTCTTGACCATGGAATTCAGAGCACCTCAGTAAGTGGAGAGCACAACCACACAGAGTTACTCAGAATTCCTCTGACCACTGCTGGTAAAGGGGTTGAAGCCATAATATGCCTTATTTCTTGCTTCGTTAGGATATATCAGAACAAAATATCTGAAGCTTAGTTTGTCTCATCCAGACATAAGTCTAATGCCAATAAAATTAACAGATCTACAACGATAAAGCAACAGTACTGACAAGAGGTTAAAAGAGTAAAGAAATTATGTCATGAGAAACGTGCCATTTAAACATAATACTGTATCTCTTCTCTGAATTATTTTGGTTATGAAAGCAGCCATGAACAACCATATAAAAAGAAGAATTGCTAATAATTTTGAATACTGTAATTTGTCAGAGGAATTTTCCTTCTTCTGGAAATAAAACAATAGATTGCTATCAGTTCTGGAGTATTAAACAAAGTTTAAACAGAAGGGTTAACAGATAATGAACATTGCAAGCATCAAAAATGTCCCAAAGATGCTTTTTCAAGAGGCAAATGGACTTTCTGGGTTTTCTTTGAAGACATTTCGCTTCTCATCCAAGAAGCTTCTTCAGCTCTTCAACATCTTCAAAGAAAAACTGGTTTTCCAGTTGCCTCTTGAAAAAGCACCTTTGGGACAACCATGACCTGGATGATTGAGAATCTCCATAGACAAGCATCAAAAAGTATTTCAGCTTTTTAAAAAAAAATAGGTATAGGAAGTCCTTTGAAATTGAAGTTACATATGTAAAGATGAAGAGTTTTTATTATCTGATTTTGTTTCATTCCATTTAGAAATCAGGTACATTAATGAGAAATAACTATCCAAAACCTTTATTGACTTCAAACCAACTTTACACATCATAAATTTTTATTCTCCTCTCTGATCTACTTGTATTCCATCTCTCTTAAGAGGATGCCAGATTGTCAGAATCTGAGCATTCCAAAATGGTACAAGATAATTTGGAAGGTTCAGCAATCCCAATAGGATTATAGGGGCTCTTTTCTTCTGTTAAAGATGCAAAAACACCCAAAGATTCAAGTGATGCCGTCAATGCAAATAAGTAATTGACAGTATAGGATCTTGTGAATTACAGAGGAAGAATGACTCACAGGAACAGTTTGCTTCCAAGCCTTATAAGGAGGGCAAATTACATAATCCTTTATTTCCCACTCTTAACTGGGTCATAAGGTATCCTTAGCTTGTGTTATGTTCTGAGTAATATTTTGTTTTAATGACTGCTAATATTCTGAACTTTTTGCTTTCTTGATTCCTCATCATTCTCCTACTTTCCTATTTTTTTTTTTAGAAAAGACGTATCAGCAATTGGTGTCTCAGCACAATGTCAGTGTGAAGTTAACAAGAGAAATATGCTGCGACTGCATTTATCCACAGGGGCACAGTAACATAATATAATCAGCAATATAAATACAGCATTATTGTCCCAAATATCCTTCTGTATGTAATCCAGCCTTTCCAAGCAGACAGGCTTCAGATGCAGACATAAACTAGAATTCCCAACCAATGTAGTCATTGTTGAGAATACTGGGAGTTGATATCCACATATATACAGCTTGCCCAGGGTTGTACAATCTGATATAGTCTAACCAATACTATAATTATCTACAAAGCTGGAGGACCATGTTACATTGCAAGAACTATAGTTCCTTTCTGGATCAGTGGGCTCATACACATAAGCAGTCTAGATAAAGATAGCCTACTACCACACATATGGACTGAGACTATGTATGTATGCTGTAAATCTGGAATTTGAGAATATCTAGGTGATTGTTTGAAAGAACTGAAGGAACTTTGTTTGTGAGGGTGGAATTATCTAGAGGTTGCAAAATATTTGGAGCCCCGACTCCAAAACGGGCTGTTCTGGCCTCAGCAGAAATTTTTTAAACCCCATTGAGTGTTTTAAGTGCAAAGTAAGATATTTTAAGCTTGGAGGAGCATTGGAACACTTCCAATGAGGTCAAAACAGCTTTTTTCAAATTCACAACTGTTCCATTTTAAAAATATTTTGCACATCTCTTGGGCCTTTCCACTATCAATCATCACCTCTAGCATCGCGTACCACAAGATCCTATATTTTCCAGAGTTTTGGGGCTATTCAAAGAAACAATTTTCCAGGAGAAGCAATTAGCTGCAAAAGGCAACGACTGCTTATGTAAACATAACTGCTCTTTGTTCCGAATCATGCTGTGTCAAGCTGTTTAGGCTTGTGGCGATATTTGGTTTCAGCACATAATTTTCTTAAAACCCCTGCAGTTGAAAAGACACCCAAGTATATAGAAAAAAACTAAACTGAATGAAAAGGTCATCTGGCATCAGTATCAGCTACCCTTGGAGTGCTAAGGGCCCATTTCTGATATCAATTGTGAATGCAGTTGGCCCGAGACTTGGAATTGTGCAGTCGCCATTTTGATTTCCACAAAAAACACTCCCACTTGTCCAATGTAATGCAATAATGTTAGGAGAAGGCAATTTACTCCTGGAGCTAGCTTGAAGAAAAGCCAGCTTCCATTCCAAGAAGCAAACAAATTTAAAATACTGGGGATCAACCATGAAGCAATAGCAATAGCACTTAGACTTATATAGCCGCCCAGAGTCCTTTGGGAGTTGGGCGGCATGATAGATAGATAGATAGATAGATAGATAGATAGATAGATAGATAGATAGATATAGATAGATAATAAATAAATAAATAAATAAATAAATAAATAAATAAATAAATAAATAAACCACTTCACAGTGCTTTACAGCCCCTCTCTAAGCATTTTACAGAGCCAGCATATTGCCCCCAACAATCTGGGCCCTCATTTCACCAACCTCAGAAGGATAGAAGGCTGAGTCAACCTTGACCCAGTTAGGATCGAACTGCTGAACTGCTGGCAGCCAGCAGTCAGCAGAAGTAGCCTGCAGTACTGCATTCTACCCACTGCGCCACCACAATATAAAACACAACTAAAGACAACTAAAGAATTTGTTAAACAAGTTTTATTTGCACAAGTCTGTGCAAATAAGTTGGAGACAAGATATTCTAAAGTAATGGATTGCAGTTAATACTAGAGGTTGCTTGAAAAATATTGTACAGAAATATTCAAAATGTAATTTGTTGCAGGAAAGAAATGATTAAATCTGATCTTGAACAAGTAACCAGAGTAACAGCATTTTTCTATAGATTAAATCTTCAGAATGCATTTCACTGATCCCATCTTTCTGTAGTAGAATCCCTTTTTCATCCACCACTTAAAATGCAATTTCAAAGTAAATTTAATTCAGTGTCATGAGGAGGTAAGCTTTCTACATAAGTTTATTACAAAAGCAAACAAATAAACCACTTCCTGATTATGTGCAGCATCCTGGCACATTTTTGAGAAATTATGGGTTATATTCAGGCATTACATGATTAACAATACCTTTTACAAAAACACAACCTAAGTGTGGTGCTAAAGAGGCTACACATGGAATACTGTGTCCAGTTTTGGTCGCCACAATGCCCAAAAGATGCTGAGACCCTGAAAAAAAAGTGCAAAGAACAACAAAGGTAAGAGGTTCAGAGGTCAAATCATATGAGGAATGGTTAAGGGAACTAAGGATGTCTAGTCCAATGAATAGGGGTGGCATGACAGTTGCCTTCTGGTACTTAAGGGTCAGTCACAGAGGGGGTCAACTTATTCTTCAAAGCAACTGAGGGCAGGACAAGAAGCAGTGGGTGGACACTCGATAAAGCGAGATCCAACCTGGAACTAAGGAGAAACTTCCTGACATTAAGATCAATTAATCAATGGAACAGTTTGCCTCCTGGAGTTGGAGGTGCTCCATTGCTTAAAAAAATGATTGGATATCTACTTGTCCTAGATGATATAAGGTCTCCTGGCTTGGTGGAGGTGAGGGGTTGGGCTAGGAGACCTCCAAGGTCCCTTCCAGCCCTATGGTTCTATGTAATTCTATGTATCCTTTTCCTTTTCTCTTTGTACCCATCCTGCATGTCTCCCCAATCTAATCAGCAATAAACATGAAGGGCTTGTATGAAGTTGGAGGCGGGGGGGAGTAATTCCACCACTGGTTCCCATTAAATTGGTTAAGGGGCAGCACTGATACATAGTAAAGGAAGTATTACATTTCTAGGCTCTTTTATTTTCTGGAAAACCATGTCAGCACAAAAGTAATAAGGCAGGGGTCCCCAACCCCCGGTCCTCGGTATGCCAAAAACTGGTCCGCGAAGCCCCATCCACGGGATGCAGGCAGCATGGGAAACCATGCCCCCTCTGATCCGCAGAAAAACCTCTTTCCACCAAACCGGTCCCTGGTGCCCAAAAGGTTGGGGGTCGCTGTAATAAGGGACATTTAAAACTCTTGCAACTTTAATAGGGGGTGGGGCATGGCAAACAGAAATATGAAATATTTGGACTCCATAGCCTTTGAAATCACAAGGCTATTTAAGAATAAATCTCTATAAAGAAAAAAACTAAACATATGGTGATATAGTTTGGACAATTATCTTGGCAACTTTTCAAATACAAATTTAAGATAGCAAATTATTTCTAAACATAAATTGAACCTTAATTGAACGCCCACAAAACAAATTACAAAACAACACTCATTATGAACTGTAAAGAATTTCTATTTATTCAGTTAATGTATGTCAAGCAAAGCAAGTATTGTTTACTCTTAATATAAAAATAGGTATACGTCTGCAGTATAGTTGAAATTCCATTCAGATCAATGGCTAAATACTCACTGATGCAAATGAAAGTCTGGGCCCTAACTATGGAAATATGTTGTTAATTCCTTTGGTAGCATCATTATAATCATGCCTTAACAATAAATATTTTAGTTTAGAAAAGGGAAGAAACATGATCCCTACTGACACCGAAACACTAAATACACCAATTGAACATCAGAATTTATACATATTTACAGCCTGCATAAATGCATTTTAAGATTACACCAATTAACAATAGAGCCAAATGCAGCTATCTATAAAACTTCAGTGATTTGAGAGAATTAGTATATATATAGTTGTGTATAAAATCTCAGACCAGTGGATATATACACACATTTATTATTTATACATTATATATAAAGGAGAAAATGCAGTGAAAAAAGACTGTTTCAACTCAACATCACAGTCAGATATTGGGTACCGCTTAAAGTAGTATCAAAGATTGTGATCAATATAAATGGACCATCTAATAATGTATCAACGTGGAAGAGCAATGCACTATTCAAAATCCTCGTTTTGTTTATAAAACGTTGGAGCTGAATGAGAAAACCCAGACTTGGTTCTAAATAAGGATTTTTAAAAGCAGCCTTTAAAATTAAACATTTTTGAGAAGATTAAAACGAAACCAACACCAAAAAGGAAAACCCAAGTGTTCTTGTTGATAGAAAGAGATGAACAGCAGCTATGTTTTTCTGAAACCGCCTTCTCAAAGACATCGTGGTCCAGATCACTATATTACCAGAAATCTAAATAGCTTACTTAGCACCAATATTGGAAGTGAAAAATGGGGCTCATTTGATGATAGATACAACGGGCGTCAGATACTGCAGAACAATTCTTCAGAGCATAGTATAAAATGCCAATGATTTCTTTGCACTGACTTATACATTTCTGCTTATTTTAATAATGTGTCCATTCCCATTTCCAACTATAGTGTATGCAAGATCTATTTTCCCTCCCTCAGAATAATCCTGTTAATAATAGGATAAAATCCATGAGCAGCAAGAAATTAACAAGTATCCAGAACAGAAAATTTTTCTTTTTAAAAACCTGGTCAGGAACTCTTTTTGACCTCTCAACAATAGAAAAATACATTGCCATATCCCTTTTCGCACTCCCTTACACAATGTGTATTTTACCAGTTAAGGTTAAAAAAAAATCTGCACATAAATCCTTGCTGTGACTACAGTACAGCATAATTATCAGCTTCTCCTTCATAATCAGTAATGCCAGGGAATGAGAACAGAGAGAAAAGACTGATCCAGATTTGATCAGGTCCATTTGTGTTAGGGAATTTATGACGTTAAAAATGCACTCTTTCAACTCTCCATCTTCAGATAACGAATATTACTCCACAGCAATAAAACTAGTTTTTGAGAAAAGCAAGTAAGAAATCCATTCTGGCAGAAACCATAAAATCCATTAACTTCTTTGACATTCAAAGGGGTGTGTGTGTGTGTGTGTGTGTGTGTGTGTAAGTTTTCCTCTCAGGTTCGTAAAGACTTTATTGTATAATCTCAAAGTCTCAATCTTGTTAAGATTATGATTTCAAAAGGGTGTAAACCAAAATCCAAACTAACCAATTAAACTGAGTTTCAAAGAAAGCACTTCAAATGTAAGGCTTCCATTAAAAAACAATTACTATGTTCCCAAAGTCTGGAAAGAACAAACAGGAGGTGTTGCATATATCAGCTTTGTTTTCAAGCTTCTCTTACAAGGGTAAAATTGAAGTGGCATTTTTATAAGCAGCGAGGAGACACAGAATATTACAGAAGTCAGGATTGGAAAGCTTTTTTTTTTTTAAACACAACCGCAGCTCACCTAGTTTAAACAGCTATGCAGAAAAACAGTTAAGCCTGAATTAACATTTACTTTGAAATTGCTTAGTTGTCTGTTCCCTTCAGCAGAAGTATCCTTTTAAATCAATGGAAGGACAATTTAAAAGATTACGGGTCAGCAACATCTAAAACGCTTCCCAGGCTCCGACTCTGCATTTTCACAGGAGAGGCTGCTGGTGATAATTTGTTTGCTGCTGTGGAAGTGAATGAGTGGGAACTGCTGGATAGCACGGACCTTGAGGCAAACTGGATGCAGTGTTCTGGTAGGCTAGCATATCCACCGGCATGCTCATCGGCTGGGCATATGAAACGGGACCAGCGGGCGGGAGGCAAGAATTCTGGTTCATGTAAGAACTGGGCACAGAATCTAGACCAGGGCTGAAATACAATGAAGACATTAGCCTAAGCAAACCCCACAAGCATAATGGAGAGATGGGGATAAAGCTGATTAGCTAAAACTTGCTAATGGGTTACCTCATGTAGGTCGGAGCGGGCTGAGATGTTACTGAACAATTCACTGTTGGAGGCAAAGACCTCAGTGGACCAATCTGATCGCTTCCTGGATTGTAGCTTTGAGGCATACCATGGACCACATAATTCCCACTGTGAGGATGGATGGGATATGACTGCAAAAGAAACAGAACAGAACTGACCTTCTGAAGCACAAGGGATATTTCTAAAAAGGAAGGAGCGGTAACTGTTCTAGTAGTCATTAATACAAGAACCCAAATAGCACACCAATACCATGCGGACGGAACCAATTTTTTTATTACCAAAATAATCTTTCAAATCTGCTAGGTACAGACAGATGAGGACTCTCTGAAACTGATCTGAACATGGAAGAGATGGGAAGAGGGGGAAAGAACTTTCACTACATGAGAAGTGAAATAGTGTTATCACTGAATGAATCTATGAACCTTCAAAGCTGTCAAGAATCATCTGCAGGAGTTTAAGAAAGTGGTTTCTCAGAACAGATGCTTGGAGGGGGGGTGTTTGGGGGGATGCTTGTGGCACAGTTGGTGCACTGTAAAGGACCCATGCCTTTTCTTAATTTCCACTGAGCTATGTGATCTGAAGCAATTTGCAAACAAATTGCTGCATCCTGCTTTCGTTATTTTAATGTCACTATAGCTTTTGTATTCTTATTTAATAGAACTGAAGCTTTGCTGCGGTTCTTCTGTGGCTAGCTGGCTGGAGAATTCTGGGAGTTGAAGTCCACAAGTCTTAAAGTTGCCAAGTTTGAAGAACTCTGATCTTTATCAAGGGCTTATCAGATTTATCTAGTTATAGCATGTATATACCCACACCCACTTTGGAAATTAAGTAATGAAGAAGGTAGCTCAGTTGAGAAAATTAAGTGATGCTAGTTTCTTCTTGCTCAAACTCTGCCCATTTCTAATGCAACCTTCAATATGCCAGATAAGACTGAATATGATTTTAGGCCAAGAAGAAATGCCATTGTTCATTATGACAGATTTCATGCAGCTTGCTTTATATTTCTGCTACACTGAAGTAATAAGTTTACATCAGGACCTTATTAAACCTACAAAGCTTATAAAATAAGCATAGGGCAATTTTAGTCTCTCAGACCAATGTCATAGGATTATCAGAATAACATAGATGGCAAGAAAACTATGTGTGTTTTCCAAAATGTGTTAGAATGAGATAAATATGTTATATACATTAGAGTGCTTCATTTAAAAAATGTACTAAATTCCATGGTCCTAAAAAGAGGACTTTTGGCCTATCATTGTATGAAGAAAATGTGAGCCTATATTCGCCCTAAATGAAGATAATCTCATATGGTGCAGATTATATGGCTGCTTTCACAAAAAATATCTTTTTATCAGTCCAGAATTTATAACAGAGTTAAATAAATGCTTGAGTTATTAGCAATGAATGTATTTTATTATGTTTATAAGGTTTTAATAAAATGTTATTTATATCAAGCTGTGGCTTTAAATGCTATATTCTGCTTTAAGAGATTTTTTTCTAAACATAGTCTTAAAACCGTTTAAATGAACGAATAAATATAGAAAGAAGAAAATACTGAAGAAATATAGCAAGCATTTTTACAGAAAATGATTGCTTTGGGATTCAACAGTGTGTAAGTAGAGTTTAAATAATATTATAAAAATATTTGCTCCTTTAAATGTAGATGTTCCCTTATTGTTCTGTAGTTTTGAACTGAATACAATATTACGTTGAAGTGAGAGGAATATTAGTTCATCTAATGCTCATTATTTCCCCTCACATCCCCAAATACTGTCAATCATTTCAAAGAGCTCATGGAAAATATAACAGATGAATGCACTATCTTTGATGTGGCAGTTACCATAGTAACTATTCTTTTCATGCTGTATTATGTAAAATCCATCTAAAATACGCAATATCTTTTTTGTTTAATTGCGCTTCTAACTTTTCTTCCCTCAAACTCCATCCCCCAGCAATTCCTTTACGAAAAACACAAACTAAATAAACCAAAGGGGGATGTAGATTCAGAGTAGCGGTGCATGTCAAATTGTGAGGTATGTTAACTCAACGCAGGAACTCTCAATTACAGTCTCACTGAAAGTCCATAAAGCAACTCAAAGTGCACTGATATATGAATGTGGAGATGTCATCTATGAAGCAGCTCAAGTGTTTGGGAGGAGAGTCATGCATAGTGCCCAAGATTTTGCCAGCTATCCCAGCAAGTCTTACATGTGCCATCTGAGTCATACTGGAGAAAGCAACTTTGTTCACTCACTTATTAAGTTTTGATGGAGACATGTTTAATTTAATCCTAACTGAGACTCACAACATTCCCACTGCATTCAAGGTTTTGCAATACCTTCTTTTTATGAGAGCTGTTTTGAAGGGTTCTGAAGACAGAACTGACAAATATCATGAAATGCTACTTCCAACTAACAGAATTCTTTGGATTGAAGGTTCATGGAAAAGCTGCAATTACAACACAGTTTGACACTCATTAATTCTAAGAAAGAGGTAAGATCTACATTTGTTTAAGCATATGCTGACACGTTCTGCAGAACTTTAAAGTCTTTGTGGAAATTCAAGTCCTTCATATTGCAGTGATCTGTTCTTGTGTGCACAGCAGCAGCCATTATATGTGAAGGGAATCCTTCTAGAAAGTAGAAGTAAAAATAAGGCACTGACCTGCACCGGAACGCTGGCTGATGTGGGTGCATACTGTGCCGTTGAGTGCATCTTTGAGTATGCAGAATACATAGGAGCTTCATTCATTAGTTTATTGTAGAGTTCCAAAGCTTCCATCACTTTCACATTTAGTTCGGACAATTCTGAATGTTTCCTAATTCAAGCGGATGAAGTAGTTTCAGTTATCACTGATCGACTGGTTTTGTTTGAGTATAGTAAAACTTCATAAAGGAAGAATATTTGTAGCTCAGGGTTCAAATGAGGAAATCTTGGTACTCTCTGAGCTTGGCTCTTTTCTTGCTGACATTTCATTACCCAAGGGCTAGCATGATGATGAAATGAATGAAACAACAGCAAAAAAACAACCAAACTCAAAGAGCATCAAGCACCCTCAGTAAACTTCAGCCTAGAAATTAAAGATTCTTGGAAATAAATTATTAATTTCTAAATATGTGTCATATGCCAATTTGCATAATATGTCACGTACCACACTCAGTCCTTCGGGCTTAGTTTTCACAATTATTACACTACGCAGGTTATCTGAATTTTTGAAGCTGTTTGATGACCCATCTTATTTTTTGCTCATCTACTGTACTACTTAAATATAAATTGCATTTTTTTTTACTTATAAGCATTACACAATTACCTTACCTATCAATTTCTTCTAGCTTTTCATCTATCATGGGACCCATCTGTTGACAGACATCTATGAACAGTAAAATACGAACATCTGATCAGTTAATTGCTCATAAATAAAAGCACTGAGGTGAATGCAATGCATGGATACTTTGCCTAGCATGCAAAAAGAAAGGAGAATTTCACCTGCCTTTCAGACTTGGTTTAGCAAATGAAAAACATGAAAATAACAATAACTCTGGATTAGGATTTTTTAAAAATTATATGTAGCAGTAGTGATTACCTTCTAAATCCAGAAGATCAGGAGAATCAGATTTAGGATCTGTTGGATCTATGCTCTGAAGTAACTGCAGTGTCTTATCCATTTTATTCTGGAAGACGGGAGAAAATATATTTAGAAAGATATTCAAATTGGGAGTTCACCTTCTCAAAACCCAGTACAAAATTTATCTTGTGACAAGGGGACATGGTAGCTTCTTCAAAGAAAAAGCTGCATAAAATGTATTATGCCGGTGGAAAGCCAAGACATACCTCATCTATGTACACTGGCTCTGGCTCAGGTTTTGTAATTTCAGTAGTGTCTTCAGAAGCTTCCTTGTCTACAGGCACTGCGTAAAGACCATGACAACATTAGTCTTCCTCCAAATCCAGTTTCTCGGCATACAGTAATTTTTTGTCAATATATCCCATGTTCAGATTCGAAGACAGACCTAACAACTCAGATTATTAACAACTTAGATTACTGTGTACAAACAGCAAGAAGAGCAAACTTTGGAAATTGAGCTTTTTAGATAAGACAGCTAATATGGAAGAGATAATGTTCAATACTTGTTTAAATATTTTTAATCTACCGATAGTTTGGGTATGTTTGTAAAGTAGTGTGTGGCAAGAAGCCCTAATGGATGCAGAGGCAAAAGAACACTTTTGCATGGCAAACATTATACAACACAGGGTAAAGTTACAGACCGAAATAAATTTCAGGATAAAGATAATATAAAGACTGGGAGGCATTTCACAGTTTAATAACATAGGTAGTCTAGAAATTAATTTCTTGTTGCTTTGTGAACTCTGATGCTTGAGATGTTTGGCTTAATAACCTAATCAATCCATGGATATTCAATATATGTTTTGGTAGTTTGGGATATTTTTCATTAACCCAAATGGCTGGAAAGTCCTGGTGAAGAATATATAAACACAGATAAAATAAATTTTAAATTCCGTTTGTGTGATTTCAAACTATATCTCCTAAAATATAAAAGCACTTTGTATCTAAATGCATAATTCAGAGCAAATTACTCTTCCAATCATGATTATTGCAGTGTCTGACTCATGATATTAGAATACTTTTGTCTGGCAACAGTAAAAACACTAGATCATGAACATGACATTTAACAATAAACTTTCTTCATGAATACAATTCGTATCATCTCCATATGCAGCTCCAGAACAATACGCCATTAACAGACACGAGACAAATTACTTCTCAGCAAGTGTAAGACCTTCTGATTATTGAACATTAAGTAAGTGAATTAACAATTAGAACAGGAGTGGGCATTACAAGGCAGAAGACCTTTCCAGCATACTTAGCAGCTTTGGACAAATCATTCAGTTTCTTAGTGGTTTCCTGAAGAATAGGATGATATTACATATATGACTCCTGAAATGTTCTGAAAATCAAATTTCTATTCAGTTTACCTGTTTCAGGCTCATCATTTAAGTTAGGGGTCACAAAGTTAGAAGGGAACAATCCCATTCCTCTGTGATTTTCTCCTTTCCACCAATTGGCATCACTACACAATAAAAAAAAGGATATTTTTAACACACATATGAAAATAGAACCATGATGTTACGATTCTTGCTCTTCTTCCACCCTCAGCATAGAATCATCTCAATATATCGGTTAATACTATTTAAACTTGTGTTATGTTGCCTTCCTCTGTACTTAGTTCATTTAAGAAAAAGACAGCTACACAATCCTAAACTGTAGTCCAAGATCACTACTAGTTTCTAGCCTGGTGCCTTCATTACTTCACCAAAATGGCTGTCATTTTATTTTTACAAGATTAAATAAATGATGCATGTCATCTTCCCAATCTAATGTATTCAATATATGCTGGGACGGTAATTCCCAAGGATTCTGAGAGCTATAATTCCAATTCATCTAGAGATCACAAGGTTGGGGAAAGTTATAGCTATAAAAATGTTGATGAACCTATCCATTAGGAAATACAAACTAATGAGAAGCAGCTCTTGCCTATGTTTTTCTCTTTGAACCTTCATCTAGCTCAGAAAGACCCAATTTATCCAAAACAATTAAGGGCAATAATTTTCTAAATAGACTTTGGAAGTGGGGTAGAGTTCTAGCAATTAAAATAGTTTTTAACACTGGGCCTTTTTATCTTTATTACAAGGTGTAGATCATGATTTAAATGCACAAACAGTACCAGCTATACATGAACAAGAGTGGTTCCTATTCCCTTTTTAAAAAATTGATAACTTCTTACAGACAAGGCAGATAAAAGACTTATGGTCCTGGGGGACTTTAATCTGCCGTCCCTCAGCGAATCCTCGGAAGCAGGTCAGGAGTTCATGGCTTCCATGACAACCATGGACCTGACCCAAGTAGTTCAGGGTCCGACCCATGGGGGGGGACACACATTCGACCTGGTATTTCTCTCGGGGCAGTGGAGAGATGATCTGAATTTAAGGGGTATAGTGACATCTCCCTTGTCATGGTCAGACCATTCCCTGCTGAAGTTAGACTTTATGGCACCACTCCCTCATCGCAGGGAGGTGGAACCGATTAGGTGGTTCCGCCCCAGACGCCTGATGGACCCGGAAGGGTTCCAGAAGGAGCTTGGGGAATTACCTGAATCCCTTGTCCACAATTCATCTGAGGCTCTAGTAGCCGCCTGGAACAGGGCGGCCTCTGGGGCTCTAGATCGGATTGCGCCTGTGCGACCTCTA
>QLTV01002719.1:1000699-1060648 GCA_003457575.1 Thermophis baileyi | reverse complement strand
CCCTACATGGCTCAGGACCAGTTTATCTGCGTGACCGCCTTATGCCACATTCCTCCCATCGACCAGTGAGGTCACACAGGGTTGGCCTTCTTCAGGTCCCGTCGGCCAGACAGTGCCGGCTGGCGGGACCGCAGGGGAGGGCCTTCTCTGTAGCCGCTCCGACTCTGTGGAACCAACTTCCCCCCGAGATCCGTACTACCCCCACCTTACTGGCCTTCCGTAAAGCCGTTAAGACCTGGCTTTTCCGGCAGGCCTGGGGCCAATAGTGGTTCTGATTGGCCCATGCATGGTTGTGTGGATGTTTTATTTTAAATATGGTTATTTTTTAAATTGTTTTTATATGTTTTATTTTTTACATGATGTAAGCCGCCCAGAGTCCTTCGGGAGTTGGGCGGCATATAAATTTTATAAATTAAATTAAATTAATTAAAAAAATAATCATTTTTAAAGACTAAAATTTAACCTGGATTTTCAGACTTTAAAAATGTTTCATAAAACTAATGCTCAAGCATATACTGATCAGCATACTTTCTATTCTATTTGCTAATAGTTAAAATAAATTAAAAATCAGGATACTAACCTCTCTCTAAAAGTTTAAAGACAAAAAGTTCAATTAATAGGGAATGCAAGCTGAGGGAGTAATATAATTGCAAAAGCTGGTGAAGATAGTTCTTTCAGAACCTCCTGGCAAAAACATCCTCCTAGCAGCCATAAGCAATAATTAAATTGGAATTTCTTCGGTCTCTAATAACTTTACAAATATGTATCATCTTAGCTGTCATCAGGTTGGCTCTAAGATCATTATTCTATTTTTCGGTAAAAGTTATTCTGAAAAAAAGGCCTAACAAAATAATTTTATATGGTATAGCCTAACTAACAATAAAACCATATCTCTCTGAGATGCTGAAGAATCTGCACTGAATTTATGCTCAAATAAGGAGTGTGCATTTTTACTGAAAATGATGGTTATGGAAATTTTCTGAATAGTAAATAAATTGTAGTTTATTGAACTGAATCAACCTTGTTCATAGAAGAGTTTGGAAATAAATACTGGAAGTGGTTGTTCAAAGTGCAAGTAGCATATTAAGACACATTAAAGTTCAATAATTCCCTATCTGAATACAAATAATAAAATACCGACATACCTGTCATCCAAAACAACAATAATATCGCCACTCTTAAAGGTAAGTTCATTATCCTCGACTGCCTCAAAGTCATACAAGGCTCGCACTTTTCTTGAGAGCTTTTGATGGCTATGCTGAATGTCTACAGATGGGTATAAAGATTTTGTCTCGGTTTGCTGCTGCTGCTTCTGTTCTTGCAAAGATAATTCAATAGCTACAATTTGAAGAACAGAAGCACATTTTATGCCAGTTAAAATTATGTGAACTACTTGCATGTAATAATGTGTAGCACAAAGCTCTCTAAAATGTTCCAAATAAGTGTCTTTTCATTTGATTTTAGCTTCGGGCATCAAAATTATACAAAGATGCTCATTCAGAACTCTTTACAGGTAGTCCTCGACTTACAACAGTTCGTTTAGTGACCGTTCAAAGTTACAACACTGAAAAAGTGACTTATGACCGTTTTTCACACTTACAACCGTTGCAGCATCCCCATGGTCACATGATCAAAATTCAGATGCTTGGCAGCTGACTCATATTTATGACGGTTGCAGTGTCCCAGGGTCATATGATCGACCTTCTGACAAGCAAAGTCAATGGGGAAGCCAGATTCACTTAAGTACTAACTTAACAACTGTAACGATTCACTTAACAACTGTGGCAAGGAAGGTTGTAAAATGGGGGAAAACAAATGTTTCACTTAGCAACATAAATTTTGGACTCAATTGTGGTCGTAACTCGAGGACTACCTGTACATATAGCTAATTCTGGATGAGATGATCTGTGAATGGAGGTACATCTCAATGCTGAGATTAGAAAATAATTGGACATTCCAAAAACTCTACTTGTAAACATGCTCCAGAAAACCTAAGAAAGCTGTCATGCAGTTTGCTTAGTTTTAACTTAGCGAGCTGTGTGAATTCAGCCATGTCTTACTCAATAAACCACAGTTAAACTTAGCATGATGACTGAATCTAGCCACTCAATACATCCAAGCTCTGCTGATTGTGGGAAACAAGGTGCTAACTGCTCTAAATGCTTCACAGTTATCACCCCTACTACAGATTGAAAATTGAAGTTGTCGAGGGAAAAAGTTAGTTGTTGTTACAGTATAAATAGGGGGAGGAAGACAAAACAGGTTGTAGCCTTCCATACAAGTAGTTATGATTATGTACAAATTCACCACCTTAAAGTACTGTAGTAAAATCAATATAGATGTTCATATACTAAATATACTAAGGCATAGATTAACCATAGCCTGTAAACTGCTTAGAGATTGACTGAACCTGTTTATTATATGGTCCCATCCAAATATATATATGGAGTTTCTTTGGAAGGCAGGATTTGAACAGAATTACCACGGCAATCTGACTAAGTGCCATCATGTTGGTGTGAATTCTCAGTGACCAGAAAGTCATACACAGCTATTAAAAACATGTTTAAGTCAGACATTGTTCTTAGAGCATTAATGTCTCTAATAAGGTCAATATGAGTAAAATTTTCTCTGACAAGAGTTTCTAGCTTATGAATTGAACAAACCAAAAAGATGAAGAGATTCAAAACCAGGCAGCAACAAGAAACTCAATACACAAAGCGTAAGCTAAGAATTCTTAAAAAAACTGTTTTAAGGAAATCCATATACAATTTATATTATGTAAATGAAATTAAATCCAACTCAAAGAATTACGGTATACCTATTATTTTATTTGTTAGCTAGGGTTATGAGCATCTAATAACTCAAAACCAAACATGTGTAAAATATTTAAAAATAGCAGAGACAGAAACTGGACAGTTGTAATATAAAATGGTAATACTTTTGGAAAATTGTTTTAAGAAATGGCAAACATCCTTAGAATTCCAAGGAGATCAAAAGCATTTTTTAAAATGCATTTGCTGAGATATACATCTGTTTCCTTTATAGTTTCCTTGCTTCCTTCACAAAGTTTTAAAAAATACAATTGTTCAAACTTTCCTTTGCGAACTACTGGCTATATAGCAAGGGTTCGATTTGAATTTGTGTTCAACGGAGAATGTCACACATTTTAACCATCAAGCATGATCCCAAGTACAAACTTAGAAACATGTAAAATATTGTATCACTCAAGAATTGGTGACTAAAGTTTTACCTTTAGCTATATCTTCTTCTTCTTTGTTTTTGCCTGATGATGCACCATTCTTGGCAGCAGCTGAGGGACTCTGTAAATATACTTGCAATATAAACATGCTACTTCAAGTGGGAAAAGTTCTATATTTGCCTGCACTTTGAAAACAATACTGGTGTTATTTTAGCTTACCTTGTGGTAAGTATTTTTTAATTGTTTAAAGTCAGAAAACATAGGAATCGTACCCAACAGGTGCTCGGAGCAGTTATCATTTTTTGGGAATGAACCAGTCACATATCGACTGTTAATAATAATAGCAATAGCATTTAAGACTTATATACCACTCCATAGTACTTTACAGCACTCTCTGACCAGTTTACAACGTCAACATATTGCCCACATATGCTGCCTATTAGATTTAAGTCGTTTGTCCACAACAAATGGCTGTTGATACTTGCCAGGTCTATTCAAACAGCCCAATATGGATAAACCATATGTCCTTGTTTTTAAAGCTGCGGTATATCTGCTCTTATACATTTGGATTTGGTATAGAACAGTTCCTAGTCTAAGCAACATAAATATTATAAGATGATGCCATTTTAGTGCTTCATTTAATACAACTGCATTTTAGATCTGAAAACTGTTTCTGCACATTTTCAAAAGCACGATTAATATTCTATAGTAATCATTCTCACTCCAACACAGAGTATAATCCAACTCTGCAAAGTCTCCAATCAATGTTAAAAGTGTTTATGAAGCACATAATCTTACATACATATTGTGTATATTATATAATAGGTATAATAATACATTATGAGCTTCTACTCATCCCAAGGCCTATTTGCCCTGTGCACCACAGAGCATCTCCCAGCTCTGTAGCGCCAGTGTGGGGAGTGCTTGTGGAAAAAAAAATATTGGTGGATGCCATTAAAATGTAGATAGCTGAATGTGGATAGAGCTCACATTCAAAATTTAAATTCAGTCATTCTCCTGTTAGCACCAAAACCCCAAACTTTTGTAGGCATAAATGAATTCTAACCTCTTACCTGTGTCCCAGCTGTAGGAAACACAACCCCTTCTTCCTTAAGAGATTTAATGGTGGCTGATATTAAGCTGAACTGGGGGTCCTTCTGAAATTCTTCTGACCATTCTACCATTAAAGCTTTTAATTTGTCACATACTTTAGGATGTGCCTAAAAAAGAAAGCACAATAGGCAGAAGCAAAATTAGCTTTAAATAGTTGACAAAACAAACTGCCAAAGAAGTTGGTTGTCCAAAGAAAACCTACAATCTGACATGTTTAACAGAAAAATTTAAAAAGTGATATTAGAGATGGCTGACCATTGTATGATGACATGTATTTTAATACACATTAAAAGACTTAGCTTCACAATTTAAAAACCGATGAGAGCTGATGTGATGTAGTGATTAGAGTTGAACTGGCATTAGAGAGGTCCATGTTCAAGCCCATCCTCAGCCATGGAAAAATGGATTTGGCCTTGTTGCTCTCATTTCGCCCAGCTTGCCCCATAAAGTTAATGTTGTGGAGAAAAAATGGAAGAAGCTCCTATGTATGCTGCCCAGAGCTCTTGAAGAAAAGGCAGGATGTGAATACGAATGTGGAAATAAATAAAGCTCTTGGAGGCCTATATAAAGGAACTGCCCAACCAACTTGGCAGCCAGTTCCTAGGCTCCAGAAATAGCCAGTCTATCTCAGGTTGGCTCCAGGAAGAGTCTGTTATTACCTGTTCTCAGTTCAGATGCATGAACTGGGTAATCTAAAGCTTCAGCACAAATATTTTTTTAAAAAAAATTCTCCTTCCTCTTTTCAACAATCTGGACCCAAACTTGGCATTTCTCTAGCAGAGTCTTTTTTACAGATAAATACAATTCAGCTGTTAATATAAGCTACATCCCCCACATGGCCACACTGACTTATCAGCAGTAAGTCTCTAGAAAGAACTGGGGAGGAAGGAATTGAGAGGATGACAGTTTCTGGGAAGCCCCTTCAGGTGACAGCAACTCCACAATCTCCCAAGTTGTCCCATGAGGCACCTCATGATATATTTGGGGACAAGGAGTGATGTGAGTAACTCTGGATCTAACCAATTGTTTAGTTCCAACACCTGTATAACATTCCCAAAGCTGCCAACAAACCTTAGTGGGTGCAAATTGAGACCCTACATTACCCTGCTTATCCCTATCCTTTTGGCTGACCTTCTGCAGTCTAAATGTTGTCAAAACAATACTGTCTCTATACAGTCCAGAATCTCCCGCCACCTCACTAAGTGACTCTGGGTTCTGTTTTTATCTATAGGTAGTCCTTGACTTACAACAAAATTTCCATTGCTAAGCAAGGCAGTTAAGTGAGTCATGCCCGATTTTATGATCTTTGTCACCATGGTGTTAAGCAAATCACTACAATGAAATGAACTTTGTGGCTGTTAAGCGAATCTGGCTTCCCCCACTGACAGTACTATTCTAAACAATGATGATGTATCTGCGCCAGTTTCATAATTCACTGTTCAAATGATTATGAAATGTTCCTATTGTTTTAACTCTAACACAGCATAGGAGAATATTCAACCTTTCTTTGCAATCTGTTGTTCCTAAATGTTCTTTGTAGTATTCATGATTAAAGCAAATCTCCCAAGTATAACACCATAATTTTGTATAGTTTTATCTTCTCTTATTTATATCACAGATCGTATTTTTTTAATTTCATTTCTACATTCTAAGTTAATACTAGAAATGCAAAACATAAGTGCAGTGACACAATCAATATACTTTTCTATTAATTTTCTCTAAATATCATACATCTAAAAACCTCACCTTGTTTATTATGACACGCACTTCACTGGCAAAATCACGTGAGCAGATTTCTAAGTGGAAAATCTTTCCACAGTTTGATACACAGGCTCCCAACAGCTAACAAAATGAAGACAGAATTGAATAAATGAGACCATTCACAATGAATTGCAAAAAGCTGCCCATATGTTATAAAGATATTGATCCTAATCAATCCCTCCCCCTCCCCCTCTAGAGCTGGATAGGAAGAAAACAGGCCAGTAATAAGATAAATATTATTTTAGCCACCAATATCAATAGTTCAATTTTTTTTAAAGTTCACAAGAATTGTTTTATGAAGAACCTGAGAAATTTCACCCCTGAATTAATTATGTGCATACTTACAGTTAGTGCCTGCAGTGCAACATGGGGTACTTTATGATTTACCCTCTTTAAAATGGCTTTGAGGCAGTCTTTTGCTCTAGATAAAATAATATCTGTGTCAGTCTCTTATTTTAATAACTTAAAAGGGAACAAAAAGTCCCAGAAAGAAGAAGACATTGAAGAAAGAGCTTTGGGACATCATTTTATTATTAGTGACACAAAAGGAAGATCCACTTCTAATACTTCAACCTCAAAACCCAATCATATTCTGCAAAGCAAGCCACAGTCAGTTCAATAGACCTATCTCTAAGAGAAAATATCCAGGATAAAATAAGTAGCTTTCAATCATTTAAGTATTTCAACAATTCAGTTTGAATCATGGTTTGTTATATTAATCTATTTTTTAGTTTTCTGATTTGGTCAGGGTTCCAACATGAATTGTAAATGAATTCGCATATAAACGAAGGCATAAACAATAATTTACAAAACACAACAGCTGTGTAACATGACAATTGGTGTGACTCCAATATCTACAGAGCCATGGAAATGGTTGTGGTGAAGGAGTGTAGCAGTTAGCAAAACATGAGCTCAGTCTGGGGAAACAAGACAGTGTGAAAAAGAAAATTAAAGTTGCCACTCTAGAAGGGGTGGAGAAAGAGGGAGGAGTAACACTGCTACCATAGCTGTCAAGAAAGACAATAAAGGTGTGCCATTCCTTTCCTTAACTAGCCTATCTAGGTTGACTCAGCCTTCCATCCTTCCGAGGTGGGTAAAATGAGGACCCAGATTGTTGGGGGCAATATGCTGACTCTGTAAACCGCTTAGAGAGGGCTGTAAAGCACTATGAAGCGGTATATAAGTCTAAGCGCTATTGCTGTTGTTATCTTAAAAGGCTAACAGTAATGCAGGGAATGGCAGAAGAATCATACGTGCTGTCTCAGCATTGATTGAATGCAAGTGTACAGAGTATACTAACTTAGGTTCTATGTGCCTGGGGATTCACAAATGGTTAAGTTCCAATTTTTTACTGGGTCCATATGAGCACAGACATTATAGCAGCAATCAACAAGAGGCAAACCTGTCACCTTTCTACATGTTGATACAAAAGATAATGTGAAAGGGCCTAATCACCTGGAAATGTTTAATGTGTCTAGTTTAGACAACAGTAACCTACAGAACAACACACAAACACAATTACAAGCAAAACAGCCCTGGCATGCTAATTACTACTTGAAATACTTTTTTTATTATTCAAATAGAAGCAGACGCTGATGTCTTTCAACTATCCACATTTTACTTTTTTAATCCAGTCTAACCTCAAACATTTCATGAGACTTTTTTTAAAAAAAAAAAAACTACTTAACAATGGAAATTAATAACAACCAGTTTCTGAGAATAGAACTAATGATTAGCAGAAACATTTGCTGTTTTTATTTATGTTCCCCTTAGGACTGACTGGTTGTCCTTCTTCATAACACATACGAAAGCTACTTTCCATTCTGGACATCTTCTAAAGGGACCTAGTTTTAAGGTACACGTTTTGAAATAAAACATGGTTTTGGTATAAAGTGGATCTACTTCTCCCCACAACATTTTAAACAAGATAATATAGCATAATCACTCTGTGTCTGGGAGTATGTGTGTTATTGTGTATGTATATGTATGTATGTTTATGAGTAAGTATATATATATAAATATGCATATAAGTTTAAAATGACAGATCTGGTCAGAAGGCACAAATTAATCAGAGTATTTACAAAATAACATTCAAGATATGTTGGTGGGTCTTACCCATTAGGAGTGCTTCCAACCTTGTCACAAATATCCATAATAACTGCCCAATCTTCAACAGTGTTGTACTCATTTGTAGCCTTTTCTGTGGACAAAAATAACATACAAAAATCAACAGCCTTTCAGGCAGGACACAAGCATCTTCTGTCCGAAATGGTTGCTTGCTCAAAAAGTACTTTCACTATCCCGTTAGAACCCTAAATTCACAAACAAGATTGTTTTGCATTCTGACTATAATATATGTCTAAAATTGGACAGATTTATTTCAGTGCAGTGGGAAAATAATCCCAACGTTACAATTTCAAATGAATAGTAAGCTATAACAGATTGGAGTCTGAAAGAAAATATGAATGTTTTCTTCATCTTGAAGAAATATGAATGTTCATATTTTACCTCTTAGAAGTCTACAAATGTTTAATAACGGTCTTATTTTCTTCTCAATCCAATAGCCCTTAGCCCTTAGCCTTATATACCGCTTTACAGTGCTTTACAGCCCTCTCTAAGCGGTTCACAGAGTCAGCCTCTTGCCCCCAACAATTTGGGTCCTCATTTTACCCACCTCGGAAGGATGGAAGGCTGAGTCAACCTTGAGCCGGTGAGATTTGAACTGCCGAACTGCAGCTAGCAGTCAGCTGAAGTAGCCTGCAGTACTGCACTCTAACCACTGTGCCACCTCGGCTCTATCCAGACAGTTGATTTATGTGGCATCAACAGATGGAAATATGAACATATACCAGCATTCATTCTCACATAGGAAATTAAAGATAAGCACAACTATTTCCACTTTGTGAACAAAGTACACTATCAAGTGAAAAAGCAAGTTATTCATATTATCAACATGAGTTGTATTTGGGGGTGTATTAGCATCAATTCTTCATGTTTGATAAAATAAACATTTGAATTCAACTTTTTAGAAGCAATACTACCTACAGAATGGAATTTTTTAGTGTCATTTTATAATTTTATCTCTAATCTCCCAGCAAGTATAAATGGTATTCTCATTGTTAAAATAATATTAAAAGCACATTTACACATACACAGATATATCTTCTCATTCAATGACACAACTAAAAATCCCTAGGAATACAAGACATTATTGCTGATAGACACTGAGTAATTGTGAAACCTCTTAGCAAGAAAGGGTGAAATATAAATGTACTTTTAACAGCTGTTAAGAAAATTGGAAGCTGCTTATTTATAACTTGTGTTTTCTTTCTCTTCTCTTATTTCTTTCTTTGCACTTTTTCCTATTTTTCTTTATTCTTTCATAAGTGTATTGTTTTTATTCTTTTAAAAATGTTTTTAATAAAAATTATATATTAAAAAATTCTCCCTTCTCACCCCTATGGGTGGTATGTCTTCCTCAATCTTGGGTCCTCTACCAGAGATGTGGAAGATTGAAGCTTCTGTGCAGTATCTTAGCTATTTCCTCACACTGCGTTCTTCCTGGATCTGTTGGAGCCACCCTCCAGGTTAGGAGTCACAGACCCGAGTGTTCCTACCACCACTGGGACCACTTTGGCCTTTACTTTCCATATCACCTCTAGTTTCCCCCATCAGGCCCTGGTATATCTCCAGTTTCTTATACTCTTTCTTTCTGATATTGCTATCTCTTGGCACCACTACATCTATCACTACTGCTGTCTTCTGGTCCTCAGTCTACCACCATAATGTCCCAGTTGATTGACCAGTACACCTGCCTGTCCATCTGGATCTAGAAATCCCACAGAATCTTAGCCCTGTTATTCTGCACAACCTTCTGTGGAATTTCCCATCTGGATTTAGGAGTACCTAGCCCCATGATGGGGAACCTATGGCATGCGTGCCACAGGTGGCACGCAGAGCCCTCTCTGTGGGCACGTGAGCCGTTGCCCAGCTCAGCTGCACATGCATGTGCGCCTCCTGCCGGCCAGCTGATTTTTGCCGTGCATGTGCGGAGTGCATGCGGGACATGTGAATGCATGCGCGGGGGTGGGGGGGTCCCACAGCCCATTTGTTGGTCCCAGGAGGCTGCAGGGAGGCCTGCTAGGTCCAAAACGGGGTGGGGGTGCAGAGCGCCTCCTGTGGCCCGTTTTTGGTTCAAGGAGGCTGAAGGGAGGCCTGCTAGGACCAAAATGGGGCATGGGGGTGCAGCGCCCCCCCATGGCCCATTTTTGGTCACAGGGAGGCCTGCTAGGCCCAAAACAGAGCAGGGGGGTTGCGCGCACACGCACGGGGGGGGACACCGGGGGGGTCATGCACGCATGCATGGGGGGCAGGGTAAGCGCAGGGGGAATTGCGTGCACATGCACGGGTGCGTGGGGTGCACGTGGGGGTTGCCACACGCGCATTGCATTATGAGTGCCGGTACGCACGCACGCACGCTGTCGCCCGCGCTTTCGGCATGCGACGAGAAAAAGGTTAGCCATCACTGATCTAGCCCCTATACTGTGGGGATGTTCCTGTATACAATGCCAGCTATGTTCCTGCCTGTATCTTAACCCCTGCAACTATATGTTGGAATTCTTTGAGGCCTCTTTGCATAGTCTGGGCCACAGGTCTTATCTAGTGCAGTAAACCCTTGCTTCTATGCATCTGGTGTCTAGTGTCTGTTCTTGTGCGGCTATGATCAGTGGGCGGCCCTTTCCAGCCACTGATGGGATGTTCCATTGTTTGCCAATCATCAAGCACAACCAAAGCTATCTTAGTAATAAATCCCAGCTTGAAACCTGGTTGAAACATGTCTAGATAATCAATTTCTTTGGTTCTTATCAGCTGTAGGCTGACCACCTTCTCAAAAACCTTCCCCCAAAAGGGAAATTTAAAGCCTGGTCAACAGTTACTGAAGACTGTTGGGTCTATGGATACAGTAATATTATAGGTAGTTTTTTAAATATATTTACATTTTATTGCTTTTAAAATAACAGAAAAGGAACAAAACGTTAAAATAAATGTTATGCAAAAACATAATTCTCAAAAAAGAGAGAGCATTTTGTTTGAGAAATAATAAGGATAATGTTTCTTTAAAACACGTTTTTACAATGTCCAATACTTACTATATTTTAATGTTTCTTTAAAACACATGTTTTTACAATGTCCAATACTTACTATATTCCCTATGAGATTTCTGAGAAGAACAGAAAATACCCTTTCATTGAAAGATGTGTTAACTTTTTACTAAGAGCTAAATAAGCTTCTTCTTATATCTTCTAAATCTAGAGGATTGGTAGCATGCAATCCTTCAAGCTGCTTGTTTACAACCTTGGGTTCCACACATTGAAAGAAACTCAAAATATATTTATCAGGCTCAGTATAACAGCAAAGAAAGATTTACATCAACTCATTTTGAGTAGCATTTTGTAGATTGAGAGCAAGCAAGTCACTGAAACAAATAAGTTAACAGATGAGCTTTTTATAATGTTGACTAAAAAAGAGTGGCTCATGTAAAAAATCGAAGTCCATTTACACTGAACTTCATATATATCAGTTTTATCTTAGCAAGCTGAATTTCTAGCAGGACAATCCATTCTTACATTTTGTAAAACAATTTTCCCCAACTCAATGCCCTTCAAATGTGCTGAACCTCATTCGCTCCTTAGTAAAGATCAAGTGAAGATATCCGTTTCAGAAATAACAAAATTACTGAGTGAGCAAATAGGGAAAGCAAACAAAAATTTGGTGACAAAGTCCACTGGACGGTTCCTCTCAAAAGCCAATGGCAGGGACAATTCATCGAGTGTTTTGTATGGCTGTTTTGTGGAATGTAACTGAGGATCTTAACGAGATTTTTGTCCCTTCCCTCCCTTCTGTTTATCTGAGGAATGCATAGACAAAGAGAACTGCTCTCATGTCTTGTTGGGGACATGTGTGCTTTCCTCCCTGGAGAAGACAAGAACTACACATGTAGCAGGTATAGGCTGATTGCTTTCCTGGAAGAAAAGTGAAGAAGTGAGAAGTGAACCTGTCCATTCCCCAATTTATCAGGGAAGATGAGGAATTCTTGGCTCAAATACAGAAGTGCTTACGGAGGGACAATAGTACCAAGAAACCTATAGAAAACAAAACAAAGCCAGGCTGAGAAAATAGAAGAATTTGGTATGAAAAACAAAAGCTTGCCAAGAGAGGTCTTTCTCTTCGGAGCTTCAGAATATATTCCAGAGCTTCTCAATTTATATTGGAGGAGTTACCACAAGCTTCAGGACCTTGTATGCACAATGTGAGCTTCTTTCTGGGATTCACATTCAGATTGTAATGAAAGAGAGTTGGAATCCAACAGGACAGTACCAGTAGAAGTGACTGGGGCTTTTGTCTTGTGATCTGGGATCATTCTGAGCCTGTGAATCATGAGGGCTTTCTTTAGAGTCACTTCCATCATTTCCTGCTTGGATGATTGGTACAGGCCTCTTATGAGGTGTGCAGGAAGTTGCAGTCAAGTAATAATCAATGCTTCTTTCTGTGAGGGGGCTGTTCTCTCACTCCTGTTTTATCTGTTCTGGAACATCTCAGATCTGTCTACAATTCAGATCTTTCTGGGAGCAAGTGTAGAGAGAATGGTGGGCCCACAGCTCCACCGAGACCTAAAGGAAGGGAATTATTTAGATTTACAGAGCTAAGTTTATGGCCAGGTACATCACAGCCATGCTTGCATTAGTCATGCTTATGGACAACCTATTGAGAAATTGGGATTTGGGGAGTACATGGTCTTCCTTGATCTGTCATTGGATTTCAGTACTATTGCGGCAGCCATTATCTTGCAGTGGTTGCCTTCCTTCCCGAAGGGCCAGTTTCAAATGTGATGGAAGGACAACCTTACTCTATGAAATGGCTAAGGGCTCTGCTTTCTTCTACTTCTCTTTAACATATGTTGAAACTGCTGGGGGAAGGTAATCGGTCTGCAAGGAGTTCACTAAGAACAAGTGTGTTATTTGTCTCAGATGTTTTGCAACTTGGTATCTTCCTGAGAACTTCTGAACTTTTATTTGGTGAGTGTAGTGTAGCGGCCTAGAAACCAAGAGGCTGTGAGTTTTAGGCATCCTTAGGCATCAAAGCCAGTTGAGTGACTTTGGGCCAGTTACTCTCTCAGTCTAACCCACCTCACAAAGTTGTTGTTGTTGTTGTGGGGAAATAGGAGGCATGAGTATTAGATATGTTCACTGCCTTGAGTTGACGTACATATAGTTGACCTATATAAAGGGCAAGTGTAATGGAATGGGTAAATAATCATGAGGAATGTGGACAGGGGAAGAAATGCTGGAGCACTCAGTGGTTTAATAGTCAGAGAAAGGAACTTAGAAAGAACCCGGCCTAATGGATCAAGCCATTAAAACTGGGATGGGACTTTTGTACTTTCAGACTTGCAAAATTGTGTTAATGTAGCCTTACAATAAATTAGATTTAGTTCATCTAGTCATGTTTCCTGGTTTATCTGCCTGGTTTATCTGCCTGGTTTATCCAGGAGGGCTGACAGCAGATTAAAAATATAATAACAATAACTTTACCAGAGTTACTTCTTTGTGCCAATTGTAGACATTCCTGGATCAAGAGGTCTTGCTCATAGTCATTTGTGTTCTAGTAACCTTCTGTTGAATTATTGTAATGTACTCTTCATGGGCCTCTCTTTAAAGAATATTCAGAACCTACAGCTGGTATAGAATGTACTGTATCAATTTGGACAGTTATGAGTTGATCTTGTATAGATGAATCCTCTGGCTTAAGAGAAGCACTGGGTTTTATTTATTTACTTAATAGGTTTATATGGTTGCCCATCTTGCCACCAATCCCTGCATAGTTTTGGATCTGGTTATATAGTCAACTCCCTACAGGTCTCATTTTTACAAGACTGCCAGCTGACAGGCCCTCAGAAGTAGGCTTTTTCGATAACTACTTATTACCTAGAGATATTCAGTCAGCTCTGTGAGCATCTGACTTTTGTATCCTCTACTTTTATGTATTCTACTTTTTAACTTTATGGATATTTGGGATTTTGTCTCTTTTTCTTTCTTTACAGGTGTAATTTTATGCGATTCTTAGCCATGTAGAGTCCTTAACATTGGATGGCGTATAAAAAAAAGCATACATATATAAGGCTCCCAAAATACTTGATGTCTAGTAACCATTATCCCTCATCACTAATCCATATGGGAATAAATGATACAATCCTGAAGTTACTGTATGGTACTGTAAAGCACCAAGATGATGATGCTGAGAACACAGGTGATATTTTCTTCACTCCTTCTTGGTCCAAGAAGAGAGAGAAGAATACTGGAAGCAAATAGGTGGCGTGCAGATGGTACCATAGGGAATGGTTTGATCATGGAACATATTTTCAAGATGAGGGACTCTTGGCAAGTAATAGATTACAACACAAAAGAACTAAGAAAAATATATTTAGGAAGCACCTTGCAAATCTGTTCAGGAAGACAAGCAATAGTAGGTTTAAATTACAAGGAAGATTTGAGGTGGACATCAGGAAGATGTTCTGGAAGATAAATGCTATTCGGTAATGGAATAGACTATCTTAAGAAGTAGCAGACCCTTCTTTGTGCTGTGTTTAAACAGTCTAGGTCAGTGATGGCGAACCTTTTTTTCCTCGGGTGCTGAAAGCGCACGTGCCCACACCCATAATTCAATGCCCCCTGCGGCCCGCCCCCTGCGCATGCATGCGTGACCCCCCCGCACTGGGCCCGGTAGGCCTGTTTTTTGCCCTCCCCAGGCTCCAGAGGCTTCCCTGGAGCCTGGGGAGGGCGAAAACGGCCTCCCCTGCCCCCCCCGGAGGCCGGAAACGGCCCATTTCCTGACTTCCCGTGGGCCTGGTAGGCCTGTTTTTCGCCCTCCCCAGGCTCCAGAGGCTTTCTTGGAGCCCGGGGAGGGCAAAAACGCCCTCCCCCGCCCCCCCCTCCGAGGCCGAAAACGCCCTCCCAGAGCCTCCGTGCGAGCCCTGTACTTACCTGGCATCCAAAATGGGCCGCGTGGAGACTCCTGGGAGGGGAGGGGTGGCATGGGCGGGGCCAGCTGAAAATCAGCTGGCTGACGCGCGCATGCGCGCTGGAGCTGAGCTAGGGCAACGGCTCGCATGCCCGCAGATATGGCTCCGTGTGCCATATCTCTAACACCCTTTGTAAATTTTATCTTTGATTTTCTCATTAAAATGTCTACTTTTAAAACACTTATTTCAACAAAAACATGCAAGAGCATTGTTTCTATGATTCTTCTAAAGATATATAATGTGCATTGTGCTAGAATTAAATATTTTATGAACATTTATAGATATAAAAAAGCTTAAGATTTGATTCTATCTATCCTCTCTCTTGGTGAAATCTTTAAAAATGTGATTTCTACATCTTGGAATTAAAAACATCTTGTCACCAGAAATTAAAACAGCAGTTAAACAATTTACATCAATAAAATCTGAGGAAGCATGCACAGGATTGCAACTTTCATCAGCAAAACACTACCATTTTCAGAATTTAAGTTCTCAAGAGAAAAAAATTGGTTCTGATAGTAAATGTTTTGTCATTAATAAAAGGTTAGTCATATTATATAAATCTGAGTAGGGACTTGTGTTAAGTTTCTGGAAGCTTCAGCTAACATAAAATGTAATTGGTTCTGACAGGAATTTAATATAAAGCCTGTAAATTTTTATTAAATTGCAGCTAATTTCCCATCTAACTCAATTTAAAATCTCTTTTCAATGCTTATACAATCTAACATCTGCACACACTGAAGAATAATCTTCCAATATTCTAGGCTCTAAGCCAGTTTTTCTCAACTACGGTTCCGCAAGAGGTCGCTAGAGGTTCCGTGAGAGACTGTGATTGAAAAATATAATCATTTTTTAATGTTATACACTTTGTAATGCTAGCATCCACACTGGTGGATTCAGTGGCACCGTGCTATTTGTTGAAAAACATGGATTAGATAGGCCAGAAATGAATTTCATTGTATTTTTATTTTTATGATTTTGAATGCATTATTTTATGCAGGAACCTGAACATTATTTAAAGGGCTCTTGACACTGTAGTTTGAAACAATAGCTCCGTCTTGGGTGCTTTTGCAGTGAGTCTAAACCAAAGGCAACATTAAACCACATTACAACTTAATGTTATATGTCTGTTATGTATCTCTGTTCTTTGCCCATGAGGAACATTCACCCCTAGAGGCAAACACTGGCAAGTCAACTTTCTCAGCTGTAATACTAAAACATCAAACTAACTTATGAAGAAAAATGTTTTCTTGGTTATGTCTTTTTTGGAAAACTCAAAGAGGAGTTTTTTAAAAAAATCAAAGTACTTTGTATTTATTTTTTTCAATTTTCTTGTGCAATTTTTTAAAGGCTTTGTTTTAGTGATATTTTTAAAATAACTTTGATCAAGTACTTTTAGACAGTGTGAAAAAATGTATTTCTTGAAAAATAATTCATGACAATAACGTACAGTACAAATGTGACTCAAATCTGCAAGCACATAATTTACTAAGCATTATACTTATTTTATACACATATACATATAAAATATTGTAAACCCAATTGAGTTTTAATGGGATATTTCCCTCAGGTATTTACAGCTTGTAAAGATACCTATTCTCTAATTTTAACATATTCACCCATCAAAAATGTCATCCTGCAATGTCATCCTTATAGCTGTACAAATGAGAAAGAAAAGTGTCTTGTCATCTCTACTGATGTATGAGTTCTTGCCTAATCCCCTTAATACACAGCTTTAAATAATTTGTAAAGTTGTGAATTATTTCACTTTTAGATCCAATTCTCATGAATTTAACTAAGCAAGAGAAGCTGAAATAAAGGTATAAAGCAGTAAAGAGGGCAAACAAATCTAATAAGTTCAACTTCAGTACTTGGAAATCTTATATCATTAGGTTTTGGAATAAAGATGTTTGTTTTTGAGGTTTATTCAAACAACAGCTCTATATAGTTAAACCAAGACAGCAACCAATTATTTAAGACCCTTTAAGAACTTAACTTCTATTCCTAACAATCAAAACTGGTCTTTGAAATGTCAACGTAACTGGCCACCTCTCCTAATTCCAGTTGTATAGTTATATTTTAAAGACCATTTCCTGCCTTATAAATCTGTGCGGACCAAAAAAAATCACCAAAGGGTGTTTAGTTGTTGGGAATGCAAAATAAATTCCTTTCTATGAAACCATCATTTAATGAAATGCGGCAATTCCTTCTCTATTAGCATTTAAAAAAAAAATCTCATCCTATTTAGCTGTAAATATATATTTTTTCCAGCCGAAAGTTAAAACTATGACTTTTGATATTAAGTCATTTGGCTTTAGTTTCTGAATTCCCCCCCCCCACACACACACTTTATAGTTCTGGCAATATGACTGTTTGAAAAATACAGATAAAAGGTGGGCCTGTGGATTTTTTTCCCCGAAGCCGATTGCCTTTAAAATATATTTATAGACCACCAGATTAGGATTCTTCCCCCCCCCCCCCTAAATTTAATCTTGGGCAAATCATTCGCTCTCAGGTCTGACCTGGGGAAGAGGACGAGAATCAGGTTTGCCCAGCCAGAAAGTATTTCGCAAAATCACTTGAGCCTCTTAATGGGGGGGAGGGGGGGAGAAACCCACATTATTCCCTCCAGGTAAATCAGGGGCCTCTTGCTCCACTTCCTCTCCCGCACAGGTGGCCTCAACTCAGATCCTCACAGGACGACCGACCTCCTTGTCGAGAGGACAGTCTTGGGACGGGACTGAGAAGCAGAGTCTCCCTCCTGCGCCCGTCCTCGCCGGAGGCAAATGGGGTGGGGGAGGCTTGGCTACGCCGACGGAGCTGATCCCCCGGGAGAGGGGAGAACCGACCCGAGGCCGTGCCCGGAGCCTTTAGGGCAGCTGCTGCTCTTCTTCTGCCGGGTAGAAAAATCCCGTTCCACTCACCCACATCCTGCTCGAAGGGGTTGGGGGCGAAGAGCGGCATGACAACGTTGGCGGCGGCGGCGGCGGCGGCAGCAGCACGAACGTTAACGGCAACACCCCGAGGCGGCGGGGTGGGAAGGGGGGGGTCAACCTGGCGCGGTCCGGGTCGGCAGCCACCCCAGCGCAGGACGCAACTCACTTCGCAGCAGTCACCTCCCTCGACGCGGCCACGCCCCTCCTTTCCTCCACTTCCTGTTCCGCCATCGCGAAGGACCCCGACGCGCCCTCTCTGCTCCTGTCGTCTCGTAGCCGCCTGATTTTATCGCCGGATTCGAAGAGTCCGAAATGCGAGCATTCCCGATAACAAGAGACCGCGAACAGTTTCCTTTTATACTTTCTTATTTCAGCAGCCAGCACCAACGGTGTGTGTGTGGACCCCACTGAATCCCTTCGGCGTAAAGAACAGGCAACGGTGTAGGCAAAAGTTTGGGGTCCTCGGGGGAAAAACGTGAATAGAGTTAGAAATCGAAGAAAACAAAACGGTGTCAAAGCTGTTTTCTTATACCGAAACAAAGAGACGAGCCGCTGGATAGATAGTAATGATGTATAGCTCCGATTTGCGCCGATAAAAAAATAACGGGGAACAGTACCTGGAAGTGTTTGTGAATAATTGTCGTGACAAATTCTGTAGTTCTAACTTTTCTAGATCTACTAATGACTCGTCTGAAGAGCAGGTTCTTCCTGCGTCATTTTCCTGTCTCTTTCTCGCGAGTCAAAGCAGCAGTCATTTATTTATTCCTAAATGAATGATTCACTATATGCCATCAAGCTCTTTCGATTCCTTGTGACCAGGTAGACAGATTTCCTCTCTGACGATCTGGATTCTGTCCCTAACCTGGTCTTTCACGTCTTCTAATGGTGCAGTCATCACCAATACTGGTGCAGCACTGCAGGCTACTTCAGCTGACTGCCAGCTGCAGTTCGGCAGTTCAAATCTCACCGGCTCAAGGTTGACTCAGCCTTCCATCCTTCCGAGGTGGGTAAAATGAGGACCCAGATTGTTGGGGGCAATATGCTGACTCTGTGAACCGCTTAGAGAGGGCTGTAAAGCACTGTAAAGCGGTATATAAGTCTAAGTGCTATTGTTATTGCTATAATAATCTGTAGAGATTCTCAATCATCCAGGTCATGGTTGTCCCAAAGGTGCTTTTTCAGTAGCAACTGGACTTTCTTGTTTTTTCTTTTGACGACGTTTCACTTCTCATCCAAGAAGCTTCTTCAGCTCTGACAGGATAGTGAGCTGTCTGCAAGGAGTATAAATCCTTCCATTCCCCAAAATCCTGTCAGAGCTGAAGAAGCTTCTTGGATGAGAAGCGAAACGTCTTCAAAGAAAAACAAAGAAAGTCCAGTTGCCTTCTGAAAAAGCACCTTTGGGACAGTCATTGCCAATGTTACTGAGTCCGTCCACCTTGATGCTAGCCGCCCTCTTCTTCTCTTTCCTTCCACCTTTCCTACACTGGAGCCTTTTTTCAGATCTGTTGGGTCTTTGCATGTGTCTTTGCTTGTGGACACGCTATCATTGGAGCTTTTTAGCAATAGCCGTTAGACTTATATACCACTTCATAGTGCTTTACAGCCCTCTCTAAGCGGTTCACAGAGTCAGCATATTGCCCCCAACAATCTGGGTCCTCATTTTACCCACCTCAGAAGGATGGAAGGCTGAGTCAACCTTAAGCCGGTGAGATTTGAACTGCCGAACTGCAGCTAGCAGTCAGCTGAAGTAGCCTGCAGTATTGCACTCTAACCACTGCGCCACCTCGGCTCTTCTTTTTAAAGAAGAAATTGGATGACCGCTTGTCTAAATTGGTACAGGTTGTCCTCGACTTACAACGGTTCATTTAGTGACCGTTCAAAATTACAACGGCACTGGAAAAAATGAGTTATGACCGTTTTTCACACTTTTACAACTCTTGAAGCATCCCCATGGGTCATGTGCTCAAAATTCAAACACTTGGCAGCCGACTCATGACGGTTGCAGTGTCACGGGGTCATGTGATCACCTTTTGTGACCTGACAAGCAAAGTCAATGGGGAAGCAGAAAATGTCATAAAATGGGGTAAATTTCACATAACAAATGTCTCGTTTAGCAACAAAAAATTTGGACTCTATTGTGGTTGTAAGTTGAGGACTACCTGTATAGGGTCTCCTGCTTGAAAAGGGGGTTGGATTAAAAGACCTCCAAGGTCCCTCCCAACTCTATTATTCGGTGTCTAAAGTAGGATAATTTGAGCCTGGCCATTTGAGCCCTAAATATGGATGATCATATTAAACATACAAATAGCCCTCACTTAATAACTCTACAGTTGGGACTGGCAACTTCATTGCTGCACAAAGCTGTAATTAAGATATGACTCAAAGAGTTACGACCTCCTGCTGCTGCTGCTGCTGTTGTTTAGTGAATCACTGTGGTCATTAAGCAACACATCACATCACTGACTTGCAATTTCACTGCTGGCTTCTCCATTCATTCTGCTTGTTGGAAGCCAGCTGGGAAGCACATGAATGGCAATCATGAGTGTGGGACACAGTGATGGTCATGAATGCCTGTTGGTTGCAAAGGTCCAAATGTCCTTCACGTGACCACGGAGATAGCAATAGCAATAGCACTTAGACTTATATACCGCTTTACAGTGCTTTACAGCCCTCTCTAAGCGGTTCACAGAGTCAGCATATTGCCCCCAACAATCTGGGTCCTCATTTTACCCACCTCGGAAGGACGGAAGGCTGAGTCAACCTTGAGCCGGTGAGATTTGAACCGCCGAACTGCAGCTAGCAGTCAGCTGAAGTAGCCTGCAGTACTGCACTCCAACCACTGCGCCACCTCGGCTCTCACCTTGTCAGAGATGCTCTGACAACCCTAAGTTCAAGCTTTCCATTATTAAGAGCAACTTGTTTGTGCAATACACATCTTGCTGGAAGAAAAAGATTGTCAGTGATTTACATTCAGATACCACGTCTAACTTTATCCTTTATAAGAGACACTTGTCCTTTATAAGAAGGAAGAACTAATGAAAAGTGACATTCTGCTCCTGATATGAAATTGTTAAAGAATGCAACAACACTAAAATGTTTTTTTTAGATGTCATAATAAAAAGAAAATAGCATATCACCTGCTCAGTCAAGGTGGTGAAATACTAACAATCAAGTAAAGGCAAAGCTATAGGGCTGAGCAGTGGTTTAGAATAGAAGGATAAACTAGGATTTAAAGCTCATAAGGATGTGCACGTAGCTTATATCATCCTGGGGCAAACAGATATTTTCCTGGGATTGTGTATAAGCTGCCAAGCATTGTTTTAAGGTGGTTCTGACAATATGCTACATGCACAGTGACAAAACAAATACAAAATATTACCTGAAATTCAAATTAAGAATTTATTGCTTTATAATTGCTATGATGTATCCTTGCAAAATCTTATAGTGTGTGCTCTTTTTTTATTCAATTGTTTCAGTCATGAAACTAGCAGTTTGCCAGGTTTTAGACCCTGTTCCTTTAATTAAATTGCTTTAATTAAATTAAAATTAATTTTAATTAATACTATAATTAATGTACTTGGTGCATATAATTGGTCAAGTTTCCACTTTTACAGATCTAAAATCAAAGTAGGATTCCAATGTATCATTTAACATAAATATTCAAAGTTTCCTTTACATCCTTTTACAAATTTCTACAATATATTTCTTTTATTTCCCCCCAAGAGACAGAAGATATTGTCTTATCATTTTACCACTTTAAGTGCATCTCAGATAATCCTCACATTTGTTGACTTTATTTTTTTGTAAATATAAATATTTTTCTTCTGTTAACAAACAGAAGGTTATCTAGCAAGATCTTAAGTATTATTTCCCACTAATTTGAGTGTTCTATAAACTACGAACATTATTTAAATTTATTACAGCCTCCCAACTTCAATGGACTTCAAAAAAATCATAAAAATTCATAAAAACAGACTGGTCAGTGTATGGTAACAAATTATAGGTAAATTTACTTTGAATAAGTTTAAATTTCCAACAGTAGCCATATTGCATTCTAGGGGTGTGAAGAAATTGCTGCTGATTGGTCCAAACCTTTATTATCTTTTTAACAATATTGGAGAATGAGCAGAAGACTGAAGGAAGGCAACTGTTCCCGTCTTCAGAAAAACAAAGATGAATACAGACAATCTGTAATCAATATCTTAAAAGATTCAAGAGAACATTGTAACAATTAATCTCTAAGCATTTTGAAAACGATGTTGTAATTAACAGGAGACATCATGGATTTGTCAAGAACAAGGCTTGCCAAATCCTTATGTCATTTTTTTGATTGAGCAACTTTTCAATGTTTTGACTGAGGAAATTGTGGGAAAGCTGTATGCTATAAATTCACAATGTTGGAAGATGACATTCGGGCCATAAATTCCCGAAATGGAAGGCTGAGTCAACCCTGAGCCAGTAAGAATCAAACTGCTGGCAGCAGTCAGTCAGCAGAAGTAGCCTGCAGTACTGCATTCTAACCACTGCGAGATATATATATAGATAGATAGATAGATAGATAGATAGATAGATAGATAGATAGATAGATAGATAGATAGATATAGATATAGATATAGAGGCACAATGGGTTTCTTCCCAGCTCAGATTTGGGCTGAGCTACTGCATGAAAGGCCCGGAGGGGTGCACTTAAACCAGTGGTTCTCAACCTTCCTAATGCCGCGACCCCACTGCGACACACCCCACCGCCGCGACCCCACCGCCACCGCGACCCCCCCGCCCCCTGCCCGCGCGGGATGAGGTGACAAAGGGGGCGTGGCACCAGGGGTGAAATGCTCCCAGTTTGGGCTTGCCTGCGGGACGCCAAACAGCTGATAGCAATGGAAGCGGGAGACTTCGCCCAGACGCCGCCATTTGGGTTCTTTTACCCTCTGCGCATGCGCAAAGCATTCTGCGCATACGCAGAGGGTAAAAGAACCCAAATGGTGGCGTCCAGGCGGGTGGGCGAAGTCTCTCGCTTCTGTAGCTACCGGCTGTCCGGCGACCTGCAGGCACGGCCGAACCGGGAGCATTTCACCCCTGCAAGTGACGGTGGCACCAGGATGGCGGGCTAACGCGCACGGCGACCCCTGTGAAATGATCGCGACCCACAGGTTGAGAACCGCTGATCTATGCCATCTTTCACTTGAAGTATTATATTTGAGTAGTACAGCATATCTAGTTTTCAAGAAAGAATACTAGTAAATAATAGTAACAGTATGACAAAGTAGTTCATGATATTTTGATTATCGAGCTAGTTAAGTGTAAATCGGATGGTATAACAGTTAAGTGGATATAGGGCTGACAAAATTCTTATTGAGTGCTCCTCAATGGTTGCACATCACTCTGCCTCATTGGAGAGAGGAATCAAGTGGAATGCCACAGGGTTCATCCCTTGTTGTTGTATTATTCAATATTTTATCAATGACTTAGATGGGTACCGAAGAGGATATTTATCAGATCTGCTGCTGATAGAACATTGAGTGGAATAGCTAAGACTAAAAAATACAGATAAAATTAAAAATTGTAGAGTAGAGAAATGGACTGAAATTATTGGAATAAAATAAAGACGAGATAAATGCAACAGTTTCACTTAAGAAACAAATTTGGGTATAGGATAGGGCAGTGATGGCAAACCTTTTAGACACCGAGTGCCCAAACTGAAAGGTGCATGCGCGAGGACATGCACATGCGTGAACATGCGTGAGTGCGCATGCTCAGACATGCGTGAGTGTGCACGTGAGTGTGCACATGAGTGTGCGCATGTACAAACATGAGCGTGCGCATGTACAAACAGGCACGAGTGTGTGCATGCACGGACATGCATGCACCGACATGCACGCATGTGCAGCAGAGACCTGAAGACTAGCTGGCTGGCAGGAGGCGGGGCATCCCAACACCGGCAGCGCAGCAAGAGGTAAGATCTTTTTCTTTCATGAGCTTCTGTTTCCTCATTTGCAGGGAAACAGAAGCTCACGAAAGAAACGCCATGGAGATCTGACCTGGGGCGACGGTGCACTTGCCAGCAGAGAGGGCTCTGTGTGCCACCTCTGGCACGCGTGCCATAGGTTCGCCATCACGGGGATGGGGATACCTGGCTTGAGACTTGTGGAAAAAAATGTGGTATAGCAGTCAAGTGCAACCTGAAAATGAATCAGTATTGTTATGAAAACACCAAAAATGAAAATGCAATTTTAAGCTATGTCAAAAAAATAATAATAATAGAAAGTTTGCTTTATTCTAAATTGGTCAGACCCCATCTCAAATATTGTGGCCTTTTCTGGATTTTGCACTTTTAGCAGATTTCAGGAAAAATTGGAGCAGCTTCAGAGAAGGAAATCACTAGAAACTAAGACCTATGAGAGAAAATTGAAAAGAAAAAATCAAGGGAGGAAGGTGATAACATTCTCCAAAACCCTGAAAGGCTGGCAAACAATAGAAAACCATGTCCAATCACCTATCACACTAGCTCTCATATAGGTTACTGGGACACCATACTGGACTGGTTGGGGTTCAATAACTGTAATACAAATGAAATTTAGATACATTTGTATTAAGAATGATAAACCAGAAAAATGGACAGCATTATGCAATGAGAAATGGCTACTCGGTTTTTCTGATTACTTCATTAATGCCTTGAATTAAGTTATTATTAACTTGTTGGAGCTGTAATCCCTCCACTGCCAGATTCCCTTAGATTCTCCAGGATCTAAGGATCTACTTTGACCCACTATATGCCTTTGATAAAGTGAGCTACAAAAACAAATGTCCCAATAAAGATGCTTAGTCATGAAAATGCTACTAAATTTACAGTATAGTATTGCCTACTTTGACCTGTTACCGTATTTTGAATAGACATGCCCTATAGGTGGCAGTATTGTTCCAAAAAGGTCCTATGAAAGGTCTTAAGGCTTAAGCTACAGTGCCCAGTTCCTTGTGAAGCCTATTTCACCTAAAAGCAGAGGGGTGAATTACTTTATCAAAACCCTTGAAGGAAAGATCACCTAGGATTTCAGGAGCAGGTGATCTGATCCAGAAAGGACATCACAGGGGCACTTTGGGAAGATCACGATGTTTCTGCTCCACCAGCAACCCAGCTAGCTGCCCAGAGTCACTTTGGATGGTGAGATGGGTGGCATATAAATTAAATAAACAAATAAATAAATACCAGCATAGCCAAGGCACTTGAGGCAAATGGGTTCAAGTCCATGAGTGTGCTTGAGAGTGGGAGTCAGCAGCACACAAGGCCAAGATTCAGTCTCTCCTGAATGGCATTTTATCTGAAGTTGAATAATTACACAATGCCATTCCACCATTTCGGTAATCAGTGAACCTGATCAGTTAATCAATTAGGCACATAACATATTCCTGATTGTCAGACTAGAAGAAGAAAAGGGTCACCTTCCTTGTAGATAATTAGAAGAGAGGAACAATATTATTTCCCGGCTGTGAACAGATGAAGTCCTACTAATGACCATCCTTGAGGAAGTTGAAGCAATGTAACCAAATACAAATTTAAGACATATGTTGTGGTATAAGAAGCTTTATTCATTAAGCCCATTAAGTAGCAGGGCATCTGACACAAACGTATCAGCCTACAAATCCTTTCCTAGATCTCCAGCTTTAGCTATGTTCTTGGGTATCTGGCTACAGCTGTTACACCAAGTGGTAACATTCCTGATGCAGGTTGTTATGCTCCTTCTCCCTCATTTTTCCTAGAGTTTGGATGGGGAAAACAGGAGATCCCTTCTCCTCATTTCACAAGCTTTCGTGCAAATGGTTCCAGCTTCTCTTTAGTCAGAGTGACAAGACAATTGGAGAATGCATGGTGTTAGTACAGTACTCCATCACTTCAATCATAGTGAATGAAAAACTTGCAGCAAACACAACAAAGGGAGGTTCTTGAGGAATAAGTTAGGTGAAAAATAGGTAGTCCTTGACTTAGCAACTGTTCGAAGTTACAGTGGACCCCAAAAAAGGGACTTATGGCCCAGATTCAAATTTACAACATCCCCCCATGATCACATGACTGCATTTTGAGTGCTCAACAAATGGCCCAAATTTACCGCAATTTCCAGAATCCCACGGTCACATGACTGTAATTTACAATATTTTTTTCCTCAGAAACTAGCATTTACTTCCACTTTGGTGTCTCTTAGGATCTATCCAACTCTGGAGAAGAAGTACCGTATTTTTCAGACTATAAGACGCACTTCCCCCCCCCCCAAAAAAGTGGGTGGAAATGTCTGTGCGTCTTATAGACTGAATACGGCCCTGTTTTGGCCTCCCGAAACCCGCCCACCGTGTGTCCCATTTTCGCCAAAAACAGGACGTGCAAAGGGTTTGGGAGGCCTGCAGAGTGCTCCTGGGGGCTGGGGAGGGCAAAAATGGGACGCGTGGGGGGGGTCAGGAGGCCAAAAACGGACCCATTTTTTGCAAAAACAGGACACGCAGAGGGTTTGGGAGGCCTGCAGAGTGCTCCTGGAGGCTGGGGAGGGCAAAAACCGGATGCGCAGAGCAGGGGTGGGTTCTACTTTACCTTGCTGCCGGTTCACTCTGTTGCGCCGCGTGTGCGTGTGTGCTTTGCGCATGTGCTTTGCGCATGTGCTTTGCGCACGTGCTTTGCGCACGCTGTGCGTGTGCTTCGCGCATGCACAGTACTTAAAAAAAGCTGCGCATGCGCAGAAGTAAAAAACAAAATGGCGCCACCTATGGCTCCGCCGAAAGAACCGGTTCGGGGGCATGGCAGGCGTGGGTCGCTACCGGTTCTAGCAACCCACGCCGCCACATTACTAATGGTTCTATAGAACCGGTCTGAACCGGTAGGAACCCACCTCTGGCGCGGAGGCCCCAAATTTTTTTTTCTTGTTTTCCTCTTCGAAATCTAGGTGCGTCTTATACTCTGGTGCGTCTTATAGTCCGAAAAATACGGTAATTTGCAACTGTCTTTTATAACTGGAATCCCCACCCCACCCTCCTTAATATACTTCTCCTTGGAAAAGAACAGAAACTTTCTAGAACTATAGATTATGTAGAGTTCTCATGCAGCCTCTAATTCTGTATGTAAGTTGGGGTACATAGTTGAAACTGAGGAATATTTTGCCTTTGAGAGGGCCAAAGTTCAACAAAATGATGGGGCGTGGCAAACATTAAATTACATCAAATTAAACTTTCCTTTTAAATCAGTTCAATACAACAGATATATTCTCTGCAGATTTGATTCCCTCGCCTGCCACATTACAAATTACAATTCAGCAACAACATTTGAAGAGATTCTAAGGGCCACACACTGAGCACCTCAGACTCCCAGGTTGTTCTTTGCTGCTTTATGAGAAGCAACGAAGGGGCGTGCATAAGTGCACCATCGTGCCTATCATCCCTGTCCTAATGTCCCCATTTATTTGTATCCATTTCATGTACTGTATTCATAAACATGTTTATACTTATATCTGTTATCTTATACATGCTTGACAAATAAAATAAATAAATAAAATAAAAAACGAGCACAATATGCAGATGTTTGACGACCAGGTACACCTGGTTTTGCCAAGGAAGGTACAATCCATTATGGTTCCTTGCCTTAGTTTATTTCTTCTGTACTGAACATCCACACACTAACTTCTCATGGGATAGGTTTACAGAAAACCAGTAAAAAGAAATCCACAGAAGGATCATGTGCATTTTAAGCCTTTAGCACAAGCTCTAACAAGGAGGTTCTGCATCACTACATGCATTTCTCCTTGGGGAACAGCTGCCTGAATTCAACCAAGGCTGAGTTGTGAGAAGCACCTGCAGATTCACAGCACCGTTTTTGCAGAGAAAGGGTGGCAGGGAGCAATGCCAGAACCTGCCTGAGACCTGTCAACCCTATTGCATTCCAACTACAAATTAAGTTTTGGCTCCATTCCCCCAAGTGCATGACAGCTCTTACTCTGTGAGTCTTGTCCTCAACCCCAAGGCATCTACTTAGGCTGGAATGTTTTCAATATGCACAGATAGCCAAGGCTTTTAACATGACAGCATTTCTTGATCCTATCAGATACACAAATCAATAAAACCATCCACGTTGGACATCCTTTGGCAGATCAAAGCGGGCCGCACCCCTCCTTTCTAAGATGAGACCTTTGGAGAAGAGCCAAAGGGGGGGGGGTTGAAATCAAATATGGTTTTACATTTCTTTAGATAATCACTTTTTTGTATATCAACGGGGAAAGACACATTTTGACAAATATTTGAAATGGGTGCCATGTTCCCCTCTCCTTACTGCTTCGGTGCAGGCATGACCATTCTTCCTTGTCAAAATTATCACACCGTGGAATTGTACAAAACTCCTACCTCCCTACTCACGGGGGTCAAACTCGCCGCGTCACGTTGCCATCACGTGATGTATCGTGATGTTTTTTCCCTTCGTGGAGGTAGGTGGGCGTGGCCTGTGTGTGACGCATCCGCCCACGGGCCGCCAGTTTGACACCCCTGCCCTACATGATCACTATGGACATTTACACGTTAGTTAACTTCTCTGGATTATATGATGGCCTTTGATCAAAATAAAGGTTTGGTTTGATTTGATATGTTCTATGTTGTGCCACTCTTTGGGAAATAAAATCCCCCCCAGTCAAATCACTGTTGTCAAGATAACAACAACAACAACAACAACAAAGAATCTTTGATGAGAGACCTTGTCAAAGTTTTTTTTTTAAATATAAGTATACAAGCATTGACAGTGTTACTTTTGTTCATCTTTTAAAAGATTAGTAAGGCAGGATTTGCCTCTAAGGAATTTGTCCTGATTTTCCTTCAGCCAGTCTTTGTTGTTGTCGTTATTGTTGTTGATTACCATTTCTATCAATGGGCTCTTTGGTTTATAATTTCCCTGATCTTCTCTGGCCTCTTCTTAGAATTTGGGACCACAGTGACCAGCTTCCTGTTCTCTGGCAATGAGCCTAATTTTAGGGACAAATTATATATTTTGATAGGAAGTCAACCATTTAACATTTGAGTTCTTGGGGATAACTTGGCACTATACACTGTAGTCTCTTCATAGGCCCCTTGATATCTTTCTTTGGGTTTTAGTTCTTCCACTTCCCTCCTGGAGAAAATCAATATAGGCTGAGATATCTATCTTGTATCTTCTGTTATAAAGACAAATACAAAGAATTTATTCTGTTCCTTTGCAGTCTCTGTATCTCCTTGAGCATCCCTTTCACACCTTTGTTGTTTAACAGACCAACCGTTCTCCAGCTGGTTTTCTACTTCAAATGTTTGAAGAAACTGATGTTGCTTCTCTTAAGGTTTGTAGCCACATCGGGGCTACAAACATTTCTTACACTTGTCTACCAGAATTTGTGCTGTTGTTATTATTATAGTAGTGATACCATTAACAACAACAATAACAATAGCTGGAGCACCACTTGATCACCATCGGCATTGACAAAATCACCATCAGCCAATTGCAAAAGGGAGCTTTACTCGGAACAACTTACATTCTATGACGATGCCTTTAACACCATTAAACATCAACATCAACCTATCCCAGGTCCTTAGGAAGGACTTGATAGATAGATAAAAATGTCAAATTCAATGTAGAAATCTGGCTGACTGTGCGACAAACCATAGTAATAATAATGCACCCATTGTTTACATTCATTCTAAAATCTATTTACCAAATAATTTTCATTCAGAGTATGTATGCTCTCAGATGTGATGACTTCCATTGCAATAGTTATTGTTTAATGATGATTTATTTCCCCTTGGTTTGATCACTGATATTTTGTCTGTCTTATTCTTTTTCTTTATTATTTCCAGCTTTGGATTTCCTTCCTTCCTTCCTTCCTTCCTTCCTTCCTTCCTTCCTTCCTTCCTTCCTTCCTTCCTTCCTTCCTTCCTTCCTTCCTTCCTTCCTTCCTTTTAAAAGAGCATAGAATGAAATAAATTCTCATAATCAGGGTCTGGCTTAATTTTCAACAAGTAGTTACCTTAAATTAAATCACCTGTAGGAATGGAAACTACTTGTGCAAAAACCCATATATTTACCCAAGCCACTGTCTGATTTTGGGGCACTATTAATAACGTCTTGACAAAATGATGATAGCATCTGGCCCAGAGTGATATGAGAAGCATAGGGAATGTTCAGTTTATTATAGTCAAGTCAACGTTTATTACAGTCAAAGACCAGAGACCAGACCAAAACACTCAAGGAATATCCAGTTAAAAATTATAGAATAAAATAACAAATAACAGATAAAATCTATATTAAAATTGCAATTTGGCATCGTCTGTCACAGCTTGGCCTAACTATAATATAATACCAATCCTTAAACTGTGAGGCCCATAGTCTTTAAATACTGAAACGCAAGACAGTAATAATGCAAAAGGGTTTGCTACATGAATTGTGTAAAATAGCTCTGATGGATAAATCACCTATTTCCAATGAATCCCCAGTGCTGCTGTGCAGAATCTAGCCACCTGTGCTGTAATCACTGTTTGTTCACCCTAAAACAGTCACTAGTCAGTTTATTATTGTGGGCCTAGATCAGGAATGTCAAACTCCCAGCCCGTGGGCCGGATGCGTCACGCACTGGCCACACCCATGCCTGGTTTAATGAAGGGGGGGAAAGTCCCGATATGTCACGTGACACCGCCGTGACTATGTGAGTTTGACACCCCTGGCCTAGATGGATATTTCAGATTGCTTGAACAAGGACAATACTACATCCACTATAGTTGCAGTTATAATCCTGAGGTGGATCAGCAGATCCTCACCCAACATTTTTTTTCTCTAGTGAAAGGGTTAAAAATTTCAGTTTCTCAATACATGATGCAATGTGTCAAATATACACTTTATTTGATGCCACTTTATATACCCGAAATAATACTGTACTTAGGTGTATTAAATGACAGGGTTTATTTCCTTTGAAATTATTACTTTGGATGGTGGAAACTGGAACTACATGCCCTGGGAAGACCATCTTGGAAACAGGGGAATGGGCATGCCTTCTTCTGATTGCTGAAAATTATGGATGTTTTCGAAGAACCAACTGGAGATCAGCAGTTGCTAGAGAATGGGCTGTTGTCTGCTCAGCATACAGTAACGTTTTGGTCTCCTTTCCCTTTCCTTTTCCCCTTTCAGCCCATTTTTGCCTTTGGAGAAAGGGTAGTTTAAACATATTTTTAGGCCAACCCAATGTTGGTGGGCACTGCAAATGCAAAAACACAGTTAAAAGGCTGCCTGTCTAATTTAGAAGTATAGGTAGAGATTCCACACTACGACAAATGTGTGAGAGAGTTTATTTGCAACGACATGCACGAACCAACACGTTTCAACACTTCCCATCCTGATGCAGTAAAACTGTTGGGGTTTTTTTTGTTTTTTTGTTTTTTTTTATTAAGCCTTTGGGATCAAAGCACTTGAAGTCTTATAATCTACAAATGAATTTTTGCTGTCAACACAGTTTAGGGGAGAAAGATTATACGCAGTGATAGATAGCTCCAAGACATGGAGTCCCTGGTTACAACAAAAATCTTGAATCAACATTGCCTACCCCTTTGGTTTTTAGAATGGATTGAACGTGCACATGTTTCCAGTGACTCTTAAGGTGGTTTCTTAACATTCAGCTGGAATCACAGTGGCATGCCTTTGTTCAACTGTATTCAGAAGGGAGCAAGGTTGCCTCCTGATGACTAGCTGGACCTATCTTTGGGGAGATCCTTGTTTTGTTGCCTGAAGCCCCTGGCATATTCCTGCCCCTCATTGAGCTTTATCTGCTTTGCACCAATCTAATTTCATCATTTCCTGCTGATAGCCTTTGAAGTCAGCCAGATTTGCGATGCAAGCCCATATAACTGCAAAAAATGCTTTGAAAGGTAATATCTGATAGCTGCTCTACAGTTATATTGATTGGGTTCCTACACATTGCATGGAACCATGCTTTAGCCATGGTTTACTGAAGACACCAAAATGAGTAGGGTTACTAAACCAGCATTCCTGGATTCATATTCCAGATCAAAATATGGTTTAGTCTGTTGTGTGAATTGCAATTGACAGACATCCAGGTTGCCTGAACTGAAACAGACATGATGATGATTTTAGTCTTTATCATTCACCAAGTTCAGAAAGAATGATTTAAAATGTGAGGATACCGCAGAGCTGAAATTAGTCACTGCCATGAGCAGAAGTAGAAACCAAGTGGCATAGAACATCCTGTTACCTATATCTTAGCTTTTCTTTTTGCTTGCTTTTCTTTTCTTTTCTTTTCTTTTCTTTTCTTTTCTTTTCTTTTCTTTTCTTTTCTTTTCTTTTCTTTTTGCTTCGCTTTGCTTTATAGTATAGGTCTCCTGCGAGAGCAGGGGGTTGGACTAGATGACTTCCAAGATTCCTTCCAACTCTGTTACTGTTACTGCTTTGCTTATTTTATTTTATTTTATTTTTATTTTACTTTTCTGAGGGAACTTGGATCAGTGCAGAGAAGCAAAATCAACAAAACGAAGCAATCTTCTATAAAAGTGATTAAATAAAGCAATCCGCAATAAAACAATTGAACACAAAATAGAAGAGCAAAAGCAATTAAGTATGGCTGTATGATAATAAAAACAGGACCTCTGGTTCTGAAGCAGTTGTTACCCTGCAAATGTCAGGTGACTAAGCATGTCTTAAGTTCACTTTTAAAATTATACAAGGGGAGGGGGTAGGCAGCCAAAATTTCCCCAGGAGAGAGTGCCATAATTGGAGTGTCACCCTCAAAAATGTACAGCTGTTCTGAAGACTGCTTGCGGCTCCAACCTGCAATAACTTTAAGTTGTAGTGCTTCAGTATTACCTGTAGCTTTAATAGAATTTATTTCCAATTGGACTTAGAATCACATCTCTTTTAGGAGAACGCTAAAAGCTGCTCCTGCAGTTGAGTCCTATGAGACATAGCAAGAATGTGTGGAAGTGTTTTGTGTAGTATTAGATTGAATTTACAGTTTGAGTCCCCAGTATGAAACTTATAAGTTTTAAAGTTCCTTCTGACTTCTGCCTTAGTGCCCTGGCTTTTTACATACACACACACACACACACACACACACACACACACACAAATATACATACACACACACAGACACACACACACACACACACACACACACAGGAGCTATGAAGCAAAGTCAAAGATCTTTCTTTCCATGAATGCCTCTAGGGCATTAATGTTTATGTGCTTAAAAAGTTTTATTAAGTTAGTGGGTTTTTTTAGAAAATAAAAATTATGGGTGTCAGCAGCTCAGGGTTTCATTCATCCGGAAAAAGAAAAAAAGTTGACAGGAAAGTTGAGAATAGTCTACAGGAAGGAGGTTAGAGAGAACGCTGGATAATATTGGGGCAAATTTGTATTCAGTTATATCCCCCTGTACCCACTTCAGCAGCCTTTTTCACAATGTGTCCCCAAAAATCCAAATGGGCTTAGAATTCAGGGATCAAGTAATCACAATTTATGACCTTCCCAGCCAGTTTGCAACAAAATCAAGGGGGGAGGGGGGAGCCAGAGTGGCTTAATAACTGCATTATTCACTTAACAACTGCAGCAAAAAAAAAAGTCATAAAATTGGGCATGACTCAGTAACTGTATCACATAGCAATGAAAGTTCCAGTCCCAACTGTGGTCACAAATGGAGGGCTACTTCTATAACCACAACTTTTACTTTTTTTCTTAAAAAAATGTTTTGAATTAAAAAAAATTAACGAAACAACAAAGGAATATAATATTTTAGCAATTGCTATAGCATTTAGGCCTATATACCACCCCATAGTGCTTTACAACATTCTCTGGGCAGTTTACAATGTCAGCATTATTTGCCTATTGCCCCCCTCATTTTAACAACCTCAGAAGGATAGAAGGATGGTCAGGATCGAACTCCAGGCTGTGGGCAGAGTTCGCCATCAATATTGCACTTTTAACCGCTGTATCACCAGAGCTCACTTGGTTTAACATTTTAAAAGCAAGATCGCAGAGTGTTAAGTATTCAGACTGTATAGTCTACAGTCAGGTCCTCCATTCAGGCGGGAAAATGGAGAGCCCTGATTGGCTAGTTCCACTGACAGCTCTCTATATAAGGCTGGCTGTCAGATTGGAGTGCTGCTGGTTCTGTACATAGTTAAATAAAGAGCTGTTGTATTAGAACGTGTCTGAAGCCTCTTCTGTCCCAGAACTTAACACTGGCGACGAAGGTGGGATCACAGAAGAGTGAATAGAGCTGAAGACACTGAAGACCCAGCCTGGCTGCGGACGATCGGCGGCCATTTTCAAGCGGGAAATTCGAACTGCGAGGAGCCGAGATGTTAGTGTCTGAAGCCTCTTCTGTCCCAGAACTTAACACAGAGCTATTTAAAATCACTTATGAGGCATATAGAATAACAGATTTTAATTTTAACAAATTAAAAGCAGTCTTACAACTGAAACTTTTAGGCCAGTCTAACTTTGAGTGTTGTTACAGAAGATGTCTAATCTTACATTCCCACCAAATAAGTCTCAAAGTTCATTGCAACTCTTGTATGAACAAAACTCAGCCTAAAAGTTGACCTTTCGATACCCATCTCCAGACTGTTTGGAATTTTATAGGTGAATACAGAAAATGCTCTGGAGGACTTAGAAGAGTTAACACTTGCTCTGGAGTGAATCTGTCTTGTCATCAATTCTCCTCCTGGATTGACTTTACCTAGCAGCATGCTATTCTAAGGCATTTAAAATTTTCTACCATATAGCAGAAGAGCGCTCCATGGAATTTTAAAAGAGACTGCAGTCATTTAATGGACATTGCAGAGCTAATGCAGCTCATGGAGAGCAGGTGCTGATGTCAGCTGGATGCCCTTTGAACCTGGAGCCAGAACCCTAAAAAGAGAGGCTGCTACTGGGAATCACAGCAAACATCTGTCATTTTAACTTTTGGACAGACCAGGAGGCGCCACCCCAAGAAGCACAATAATGTTGTATATCTAAAATACCTTTCTTTTTTCCTGTTTCAACCCAAACTTGCTTTTTGAAGTTAAAGGGTTAGGGTTAAAGGGTTGCAAAAGGGAACCACGTGCCCTGGGGACACTACAACAATTATAAATATGAGTCCATTGCCAAACATCTGAATTTTGATCAATGATCATGGGGATGCTACAATGGTCATAAGTCACTTTTTTCAGTGTCGTCGTAACTGTGAATGGTCACTAAATGAATTGTTGTGTTTCTGATGTCACGATGCCAACTCTGTCCTGATGTTTGATGCAAGTATTTAAGTTGTGGGTTTGTGTGTCAAGCTGCCATGATTTGACACTATTTTCATCACTTTTCTCCGTGCCCCAATACCTATGGAATGTGATTCCTTTTTTAGCTTCCTTGCAGTTTACCAAATCATATCTTTATTATTTGGAACGCTTTATCTTTCATTAAAATAAAGAAGTCTGTTAAACCTGTTCTTAGATCATCTGGGAATGCTTTGCTATCCCATTGAAGGAACATAACAGTTGAATCATACAGAGATATTCTGTGTTTTATGTAGGGTATTACTATTATGCAATCAACGGTGAAGATAAAAACAATGAGAGTTGCTTAATTATCACCTTTAGGTATAGCATTGCATCACTTCGAATTATGTAAATGAAACCACAAAGCACAATAACTGTCTTAGGAATTAATTATATGATATTCACAGATTTTCCTTTAGGCTCCGGGGGGCGGTGGGGCGGTGGGGAATTCCACTGACTCTTTTCCAGATCACTAAATGCAATTATTGAAATGAGAGGTTCCAGGGAGAGGTTATGCTTCCCATGAAATAGCTTCTCCCCCTGAATTCTTACGTAAGAAATAAGAACATTCCCATTTTGATTAATGTGAGAGACTGAAAACAATTTCTTTTGAACTTTTATTGGCCTTTGCTGGCTTTCCCTAATTGGACTGTTTCATTCTGGGAATCGTAGGAACTGTTGACATCTGTAAAGCTCCAGAGTGCAAAGGCTACTTATGGCATACATGACATATAATTTCTGGTGTTTACATGCAACAGCGACTTTGCCTTAGGAATCACGACAACTCAGTAACTGCTCATTTGCAGAGATCCCCGATTTTTATAAACAAAATTATGTACATCCCGTATAGCAGGGATAGTCTCTCTTTCAGAAGTAAGCTATTCATCCTGTTTTGTGTGTGTGGGCGCGCGTGCGTGCAGGTGCACCTTTGAGTCATTTTTTGCTTTTGGAAAATATAGTTTTCAAGCCAAGATTTTGAAAGTGGTTTGCCCTTGCCTTCTTACTAGGCCCGAGAGAAAGTGACTGGTTCAGAGGTACCCAACTGGCTTTATGCCTAAGTCAGGACTAGAACTCAGGGTCTCCATCCCAGTGTTTGTAAGCAAATTGGTTCTCTTCTTATGACTCTGTTCATTAAATGCAACCCCCTCTCCACAATTATAGTAATGAATTTTACTCTGGGACCCATTTCTCACATCTTCAAAGAATAAATAATGCAGGTATTGAAGGCATTTCTATTCATGTTTAAGCATTTTTGTTATTGTTGTTGTTCCTTCAACTAAATGCCGACTCTCATCAACTGCCTGGACAAGTCCCTGCAATTTTCTTCGCAAAATTTTGAAAGTGGTTTGCTATTGCTGCCTTCCAAAGGCTGAGAGAGACTGACTGGCCCAAGGTCACCCAGCTGGCTTTGTGCCTCAGGCAGGGCTAGAACTTACGGTCTCCTGGTTTTAGCGTGATGCCTTAACCGCTACACCAAACAGGCTATGAAAACAACCTAGCAGGCAGATAATAGGGGAAAGAACAGTTCATCTATAAATCAATCATTTAGCTGCTCATTTCTGCACTCAAAGTGTGTGGCCCAGATTTTGCATACTTCAGGAATCCCATTCGTGTTAAGAAACAAAGCAGTTTTTCCAGTCAGTACCTGGATATTGGTACTGGGCCACAATAAAACAGATGCATATAAATAAGTAAAAGGAGATGCATTCAAATTAAATCTTCCTCATCCCTTTTATGACCAAGTACCTTCGCTTCTAGTTGTTACACTGAGGGGGGGGGAAACAGAATTCCTTTCAAGGGGACCTTTTACTGGATAGCTGTTTATAAATTCATTAGCTCAAGGCAGACTTCTGTTCTTGTAATTTACAGCCGATTGAAGCAGATGGGCCTTGCCTGCCAGAATAGCAGAACTGTGATTTAATCTCCCAAGGAAATTGAGAGGAAGCCCTAAAAGAAGGAACATGCCTTCTCAGCTATTGAAACAATAAGGAGATTTAAATGCACAATCCTATTTTTATTTTTTGTTGCTGAAGCATTTTCTGGTTTAGTTAACGGGAAGGCCTAGATAAACCTAATATCAAGCAGTCTCTCTTGTTTGTACGGTCAGAGATAGTTAAGGCCACGATGCATGGGAAGTAATATTAGAGGAAGGTAAATTAAATTCCTTCTCTACCATTTGTTAAAAGATATATTTGAAGACTAACCTAATTGGATTATTGCAAATCTTTGAAAGACCGGGGGACTCTGAGTTCTAGTCCCACTTTAACCATGAAAGCCAGCTGGGTGACCTTGGGCCAGTTGCAATCTCTCAGCTCAACCCATCTCACAGGGTTGTTGCTGTGGGGAAAATAGGAGGAGGAAGGACTATTAGATATGTTCTCCAACTTGAGTGGTTTATTAAAAAATAATAATAAAAGCAGGAATAATAATAATAATAATAATAATAATAATAATAATAATAATAATAATAATAATAATAATAATAATAATAATAAGAAGAAGAAGAAGAAGAAGAAGAAGAAGAAGAAGAAGAAGAAGAAGAAGAAGAAGAAGAAGAAGAAGAAGAAGAAGAAGAAGAAGAAGAAGAAGAAGAAGAAGAAGAAGAAGAAGAAGAAGAAGAAGACATCCTGGTTGCTGCTGTTTTTCAGCTATACTTTCATCATTTAGCTGCGCATCATGAGCTGCGGTGGCGCAGTGGTGAGAGTGCAGTACTGACTGCTGACTGCCTGCAATCTGGCAGTTCAAATCTCACTAGGCTCAAGGTTGACTCAGCCTTCCATCCTTCTGAGGTGGGTAAAATGAGGACCCAAATTATTGGGGGCAATATGCTGACTCTGTAAACCACTTAGAGAGGGCTGTAAAGCACTGTAAAGCGGTATATAAGTCTAAGTGCTATTGCTAGTGCTAGTGCTATTTAAGATGCAGCTGCATATATTTAAATATGCATGTGCGCGCTGGAACCCGGAAGAGAGCAGCTGTCCGGCACGCATGCGCATGACAGAACCCGGAAGAGCAGCTGCTCTCTTCCGGGTTCTGGCGCTCTTCCGGGTTCCAGCGCTCTGTGCCCTATACCAGTGATGGTTAACCTTTTCAGCACCGAGTGCTGAAACTGGAGCGCGTGCGGCCAGCTGCTCTTCTGGGTTCCATCATGTGCATGTGCGCTGGACAGCTGGACAGCTGGACAGCTGGTCAGCTGCCCTCTTCTGGGTTCTGGTGCTCCAGCGTGCGTGCGCTCCAGTTTTGGCACTCGGTGGCAAACCTATGGCACGTATGCCAGAGGTGGCATGCAGAGCCCTGTCTGTGGGCACTCGCGCTGTCGCCAGCTGCTCTTCTGGGTTTTGGCGCACGCATGCCAGCTGGCCCGAAGACTAGCTGGCCGGCGTGCATGCACACACTGGAACCAGAAGAGAGCAGCTGGCGACGGCGTGCGTGCCCACAGAGAGGGCTCTGTGTGCCACCTCTGGCACGCGTGCCATAGGTTCACCATCATGGGTATAGGGTTTCCTGCCTGAGCAGGCGATTGAACTAGAAGGCCTCCAAGATCTCTTCCAACTCTGTTATTCTGTTATTCTATAGAAGTGAACTGAGGAAGCTTTTTGCAGGAGAAGCAAAACATCTTCAAGGAAAACCAAAGTCCAGTTGCCTTTTGAAAAAGCACCTTTGGGACAAAGGATTGTGAGAAATTTACTCTGCACGATCTGGAGGGCAGCAGTTTCTGCTTTAATTCAACATTCATGTTAAGCACATTTATATAGATGTTTTAAATCAAGGGTGTCAAACTCAAGGCCCGTGGGGTATTTAGATCTGGCCCACAATGCCTCTGCCGGCAAAAATGGAGCTCGGCAGGGCCATGCATGGCCCTCCCGAGCTCCGTTTTCACTGGCAGAGGGTTGCAGGAAGCCGTCACAGCTGAAAACGGAGCTCGGGAGCCCATTTTTGCTAGCAGATATGCTCGGGCCGCCGCAGGGGGCCCCTACATTTGTGATGTCGAGCTGGCCACGGCCCCTGGCCACACTCCCCCCCCCCGAGGTCAAACACAACCCTGATGCAGACCTCAATGAAATCGAGTTTGACACCCCTGTTTTAAATGATCACATTTCTTATATTGCTGTTTGAATTGTACAATGTATAGAAATCCAGGTCACATATATTCAGCAGCAGCCATGACTAATACATGACAAGTCGCATTTAAAACACTATTTCCATAGCACAATCTAAACTAGAAAGAAAAGGCTATGTTTTTTTTCTAATATTTTTAGGAAAACATACTTAGCAATGCAACCAAGCTTAACCCAGGTATGTGTCAGATATGCTATAGATAAAAAAAATAATTTCAAATGTGTTTAATGCCTTCCCAGTGACTCATGGAAACTGTAGTAAAGCGTGAAAACTTTCAATCTCCAACATGGAGTGTTCTTAGAGTTCTTTGGCAGCAGACTTAAAATTAACTTCAAAATCATGTATGTTTGAAACACAGATGTACCATAGATTTTTGAACATTGTATCTAAATTATATCATGACAAGTAATGTATTTGACAGGTTTTTATTTTAGAATTTAGGACTTGGATTAACCCCTGCCACTTTCTCACTTCAAGGAAATGAAGTTTGCTTAGTATGACAATACAATTTTTATTCATGGCCTGCCTTACATTACAGATGAAAAATGGTTTCTAACCATTTTGAGGTCTGGCATTCAACATAGAACAAAAGCAAGAAAGGCTCTTGGAGGTTAAAACTTCAGGAAGCACTAGAAGAGTTAACAGCAGAAAGACAGCTCTTCTGTTTTCAAGAAAGTGAGCATGCAGCTAAAAAACAATGCATTCAGTTTTCCTTGTTTTATGTTGGACATCTGTTTGGTGTTGAGTCTGAGGTCATCCAACCTATCAGAACCATTGCTGGTGGCATCCGGATTGAGACAGAGGGAACCAGCAAAGAAAAATTGAGCTGGCAAATCTGAAATACAGCCTTCATGTGTGGAAAAGTGCTCTTCTAAATGACTTTTTGGTAAATACACTCTATTGCCCAGTATTATTCCATATGCTATCATGTGGAAGTCATTATCTCATAAATAGCATGGTCAGTGAATAGTCAGTGATAGACTCAATACCATCTTCCTATCAGGAGCAGTACAAATAATCCTCGACTTATTACCACAATTGGGACCAAAATTTTTGTTGCTAAGAAAGGCGGTTGTTAAGTGAGTCACACTTAATTTTATGACCTTTTCACCATGGTTAAGTGAATCACTTCTGTTCTTAAGTGAATCATGCTGTCAATAAGCTAAATCCAGCTTCCCCCATTAACTATGCTTGTTGAAAGCCTGCTGGGAAGGTAAAAAAAATGATGATTTGCCAAGTGCCTGAATTTTGATCATGTGACTGTGGGGATGATGCACCAGTCATAAGTGCGAGGACCTTATAAGTCACTTTTTTCAGTACCTTTGTAACTCTGAACAGTTGGTAAACATAAGGTTATAAGTTGAAGACTATCTGTAATTATATCCATAACTAACAATTATGATGGAACGTGCATTATGTCCTTTAAATTAATTAAATGAATTGATTGATTAAAAATAGTGAAACTTTCCAGAAGTAGGAACATGATAAACTTGTTCATGTTATTCACTTGGATCAGTGGAGATGTGTAGACTTCAACTCCTTGAATTCCTCAGCCAGCATGCTGGCTGGGGAATTCTGGGAGTTGAAGACCACACATCTTCAAGCTACCAAGGTTGAGAAACATTGACCTGGACTACAAAAATAAGGGAGATATTAAAAACCTGGCCAAATTTCAAAAGGCCTGACAGCAAAACTTTTAGATTAGTTCAGACATGCCCAGTCATTCTGGACCAGTGAACACATGTGAAAGCATTTTATGAACACTTCACAGATGGTGGAAACTGGTGTGGCCAATCACAAATATTAACCAGAAAGCAAAACTAGTGAGATTGTTCCTCATTCCGCCCTTCAACCTTTCAGGATGCTATCTATAACTTAAAGTTACTTCCCTGTTTTTGTTTCTGAGACATGTGGGAAATTTTTGAAATGAAACTCTAGGCTACATTGACCATTGTCTTATTTAATAAGATTACCTCTGGGGTTTACATGGGATTCAAAGTCAAATTTGAATTTTAGATTCTGTTTGTAGCATGTTAATATCCTGTTTAATTATAAAAAGTTAGGCAGCCAGGATACCTGGCGAGCAACGTGGTAAGTTTTGGGCACATTGGTGCTCACGGCTGCTATTCTAGGATAAGCTTCACTGATCCAGGCTTCCCATTAATAAAAATCAGTACACAATATGCATGGATAATGGTATTTGAAAGATTAATTCACTAGCAGTCGCTGGATTTGGTTATGTAGGAGTTTCATTTATTTGTTACTATGGAAAACACACAATAAGACTTTTGAATTGTATGTTCTCTAGGCTTCTGTGATAATAGACTTTTGTCTAAGCTAGGATTTTTCCTGAGCAACAATGGTTTTCTTAATGCATTTTGACCCCTTCCTTGCTTAGTGGCTGTACTGGCCCATGATGTGATTCCTGGACTCAGTTCAGCAGCTGCCTCTGGCATACAACTGGGAAGCATTTCCCCTCTTTTGAGGAGCTTCTGCACACCATTCTTGCTGGGAACGGCCACATTTGTGTTGTTCCCACAATTTATCCAAGATTCTCCCTTGTCATCAACTTGCAACATTCTAGAAGTCCCGAACGAACTTGAATGCAATGCAGTGAAATCCATGACTTTCCAGAATGGTCTTCTGGCATAGTACCGATGACATTAGAGGTGTGACAATTTTTCGTCATTGATACATCTCAAATGAAGCAAATCAGAAGATGATATAACTTGGCCTGACATACATTAGCAAGATGACCGCCGGTATTGTACCAAACCAAGACTACATGCCAAGAGTCATCTCTATTTACTGTGTCCTTTTAGGTGTGTTATGAATTTTTTTAAAAAAATCCTGTTCATTCCATCATGAAAATGAAAAATTTCTTAGGAAGGGATTAACAATAAAGATGATAATCTGGAATTTGAGAAACTAAATAGGTATAGCATCAGTTAACAAGATGGAATTACCAATCCTCTTACAAATATCCCAATAAAAGAGCCTACCAGGAGATGATCCATCTTAGTGCCTAATGGTACAAAATGTTTGCATAGCACCGAGGCCTTTGTTTCATCATTGTAGAGATGGAGGTCATTTGGAGGTTATGTGCAGCAAACTGCCTACCTCAGAAGGGCCTCAAGTACCTACATGATCTCACTCAGTTCCCATGATTTCATCCCATTCATATTGCCTGGATGAAGCAGGACACTATCTCTGGCTGGTACATGATCTCATCTAGGTTGTATTAACAGGATGTAGGATGTTCTTAAGGATTGGCAAGGAGAATTCACCAATGAAAATATGAACCTGTTGCTCTTTGTTACCTTTTGCTGCTTGTAAAACTGTATATAAGCAATAAACACTGCGAAGGCAGTCAGACATCTTGGCATCCTGCAATGACTGGTCTCTAACTCCATCACATCATTTCTTTCACTGAAATGTGCTTGTTGCTTTTAAGATCAGAAACAAGAGCGCACTTATTAGAAATCAACCCCAGTTTTCCAGGGGTTCTAGCTTAAGACATAAATAGATCACATTTGAAGGCCTTGCAGGATAAGAACAGGTTGGAACAAATAAATATGAACCTGTAAATTGCGGGTTGGGATCTGTCAACTTCATAAAAAATGTTATGTAAATTACATTACACAATCACTGAGCAGAAATGTCTTAATTTCCTTTTGAGCTCACTTTTGAATAAATTTACATCATCTGAATACCCTCAGGATCAAAGGGACGATGAGCTCTGAAAATTTCTGTCAAGTACAAGAAACTACCCAAATGAGCTGATCCGAGTGGTATATTTATTGTTGCTCGCCTATAGACATGAATTTTGCCAGACTCAAGCACACACTGTATAACTATTGGATAAATACTGCAAAGTTTAGGGAGAATCTCCATTCAGCTTCTTCCTCCCCACGAGGGACTCAAGACTAATCAGTGATTTCACTCCTCCACTCAACTCAGTGCCAGAGTCTACCACATCTTCAGACCTTTTGCTTACTCCAGGGACAGTGTCAGAGAGAGACTGGCTGACGCAGGGGGAAGAGTCAAGTGGGAAATTAGTCTGAATCCTTATGTAGGCATAAGAGGGAAAGGCCCAACTCCCCCCTCCCAAAAGCCATTGAACCTTATCTAGACTGGTCCAGATGCAACTGCCAGTCTGGGAAGATTCCTGTGAAATAGGCATGAACAACAAAGTAGCTAATGGAGCTCTTCATGTGTGGATCTGGTTTCTGGGACCTAACATATAGAAAAACTTTCTTAGAGACTTGCATTCTGGGAACTACATGCCAAATCTAGCAGCAAAGTTAGCAAAAGTAGGTGAGGTTGAAGCACACACTTATATCTTCACAAGCCCATGAACCCTTATACAGTTCTGCATGCCTAAATCATATAGTATTCCACTCCTTCATAGACCCAGAGACATTGGGCTGGGTTCACACAATTAAAACAACATTGTGGCTCAGTCTATGTGGGAATCCAGAATCTGGTAAGAGAAGCACATACATGCACATATGACAGAGCAATTATTTGAAAATGGGAGGAATTCACTATTGCAGTGCAAGATTAATGGAAAAAATCTTAAGATAACTGTCCTCTGGGCTGGTAATTGGGCTTGAAAAACCATGCATAACTTTAATTTGGAAATAGAGGCAAAAAGAATAAATGAAAAACTTCATGTATGTGTAGAGAGAGGTCCTTATTCCACATACTCTTGTTTTACTCTGTAAAATGTATCTGGAATTAGTGTTTTGGGAGACAGAATAACCTTCATTATATTGCCTCACTATAAGATAGTTTAAGAAACTCTACCAAAAATAAGGTAAACACTACCTATTAATTAAGTTAAGTCACTGTTTACTGTATTTAACATCAACTGAAGCCAAGTACATAGTATAGCAAAGAAAGAAAGAAAAAGTTCCTGCAGAAAATGGCCCGGCTAGCATTTTGTCCTAGCCTAAAATGTGATTTGTTTTATAGTTTATAAAACTATATAAACTATAGTTTTACAGTTTAACGTGCTGCATAGGTCTACTGTATCTGAGTCCAGATGACTGCAAAGGACTCCCGAAAACCCTAATGCTGATTCTCAGACATTTAAAAAGTTCTTTGGAAAGGAAAACTGGTCACTCTTGTGATGCATCAGAAACAAGGCTGCCCTATCTGTGGTCACATCAGAATCATATGTCTAACTGCCCAGTTGTTCTTGAAATTAAGTGATTGGGATCTATCAGAATCTGTCAGAACTCAAAGACAGGTTGTGCCTATCTAGGGAGGAGTTAAGGAGCCAACTGGCTTCACTCAGTCAGGTGGTATCCTACATCCAGGAGCTCAAGATGATGTATATAATATTCCCCCTGCCCCACCCAATGTTATCCCCTATATAACATTTCCCCCAGATAAGTTGGACACAAAGTCAAGGACTGGTCCTGTGCTGGCTTACAAGGGTTTAGCCTAGAATTAAGAACTGTCTCTTTAAGACATAGCATTCTGGGGAATGTAGTCCATGCCATGTAGTCCATGGCATGTGATCATAACTGTGTACTCTTATTGGTCATTGAAGTATGCCTGGGGGGTGGGAGTAATTGAAGTACGCTATCCCAAAGGAAGTCACTTTCAAGAATCTACCGGGAAAAGATGTAGCAACAAGGAGATGGGGAAGCGTTAATCCTTTTTTACAATATTCGTGATGGTTCCAGATTATGACTGTAGATTCAGAAGAACTTCTACATAACCGTGAGTGTTGTCAGAGGATGCCTGAAGAATAAAATATAATCTGATTGAATGTACCATTGCGTCTGTGTAAACTGCCTGATGATAGCACAACCAATCTATGCTTGATTCAGAACAGGTCCAAAGCCCCGCAGGGAGCTTTCTCCACTGAGAATAGGTTTAGATCTTGGTCTCCTCAGTTTTAGGACAATTCTACACAGCAACTTAAGCTGCTTGTCTGCCAGGCTGCTTCCAGTTTTCTTAAGCCAACTTCAGAAATCCAATCCAAATTGCAGTGAGCTGGTAATACAACAGGCTGGTGTTCAGTCCAGACTTTGAACTGATTGGTCTTTCCCTTACATCTTGCCTTTCTTATCTGCACAAGGAAGACAGGGCTCACTGGCTGATTGGACAGCTCCACCAGTGCCTGCTCTTTCTTTTGGGGCTTACTCCCTTCTGACTAGTCCCATGACTTTCCTTGGCTTTCCCATACAACACATAACTGCCTTCACATTCTCTCCTTCCCACTCTATCGTGTTTCCCCCCAAATAAGACCCAACCAGAAAATAAGGCCTAGCATGATTTTTCAGGATATTCGTAATATAAGCCCTATCCCAAAAATAAGCCCCAGTTAAGATCATCAGCCAGACAGGTGCATATTTCCCTGAAGATAAGACCTAACCGGAAAATAAGCCCTAATGCATCTTTTAGAGCAAAAATTAATATAAGACCCGGTCTTATTTTTTGGGAAACATGGGTAGGCGCAGTGGTTAGAGTGCAGCACTGCAGGCTACTTCAGCTGACTGCTAGCTGCAGTTCGGTGGTTCAAATCTCACCGGCTCAAGGTTGACTCAGCCTTCCATCCTTCTGAGGTGGGTAAAATGAGGACCCAGATTGTTGGGGGCAATATGCCGACTCTGTGAACCGCTTAGAGAGGGCTGTAAAGCACTATGAAGCGGTATATAAGTCTAACTGCTATTGCTATTGCTATTGCTATCTCCTTTGACACTAAAGCAGACCCGTTCTTGTTTCTTTTTTCCCCTCATGGTACCATCATCATAGCTCTGATGCTACAAGCAGAGTAATAGGGAAAAAGTTGCTCTTTCGTTCCTACTTCCTCTCTAGCTCCAGGGGAACTTTGTAGCAAGGAAGAACTGATAGGTCAGCTTTATAGAAACAACACAGCAATGTTTCCAGCTTGTAACTTAAACACCCTCTTAAAAAATAAAGGGAAGGGAAGCTTTGCAGTACTGTGAGCAGGGGATGGAAAGCAAGGGAAGGATGCTTCATTCAGCCTGGGCAGTAACGTTTTGTTTTGTTTTGTTTTGTTTTGTTTTGTTTTGTTTTGTTTTGTTTTGTTTTGTTTTGTTTTGTTTTGTTTTGTTTTGTTTTGTTTTTTTGTTTTGTTTTGTTTTGTTTTGTTTTGTTTTGTTTTGTTTTGTTTTGTTTTGTTTTGTTTTGTTTTTTTGTTTTGTTTTGTTTTAAAAAGGCAACTGCTGACTAGCAGAAAGCATAGCAAGACAGGACTGAAAGCAGGGGTGGGTTCCTCCCGGTTCGGACTGGATCGCCCGAACCGATAGCGACCCGCTGGTGATGTCATGGATCCGGTTCGGTCGGTGCCGGTCCGTGGGCGCCGCCATCTTTTTTGGGGAATTTTTAGTGAATTTTTTTACTGTGTGGAAGGTTTTTCCGCTTGAAAAAGGGCCCTCCCGCCCGCCTCTGTGTTTAAACTGACCTTTATTCCTTCACCCGAAGCACAGCTGATCAGCTCCTCAGCTGTGTTTCGGGCTGATTGCAGCTACTGAGCATGTGCGGAAGCCAAATTGCCCGAGGGAATGCGCGCGCACGAGCGGAGGGAGCGCGCGCGCGCAAAACATCGCGATGCGAACCGGTGGGGAAGGTAAGTGGAACCCACCCCTGACTGAAAGACTACCCAGGACATCTTTTATTTTAGGTATTCTCAGGTATTCTGAGTACACCATCATCAATTATCTTTTTCACTGTAGGGTTCTTTTTAAAAATTCCTAAAGCATGCTGCATTTCTTTGATTTGCAAATGCAATATACTTGTGTGCAAGTATTTTATTTACTACCGTATTTATATCCCTTCTTACCCGATTCCATTGGACTCGAGTTGCGTGGAATTATGCATTCGAAAATGCAGGGATTCAAGACACCATTGAATCAATGGACATTCGTTGGTTAGTTTGATAACTCACCAACCGCAGAAACCAGTTTGACATTCTTTTCCTAAATGAATGTAAGATTTGGCACGAGGTCGCAGTCAGAAAGGGGATGATTACAGTGGTGATGAACATCAGTTTAAAATGGAAGTGGAAGGAGTCTTTGTGACAAAAAGACTGTCTAGTTTTCTCCTGTGAAATATTCAAGATGATGAGATAACAAAGGATGGAAAACGAGGATTTAAGGATATTTCAAGTAGTCCTCAACTTACAACTGAGCCCAACATTTCTACTGCTATGCAAGACAGTTGTTAAGTGAGTCTTGCCCCATTTTACGACCTTTCTTGCCCCAGGTATTAAGTGAATTACTGCAGTTGTTAAGTTAGTGACTCGGTTGTTAAGTGAATCTGGCTTCCCCATTGACTTTGCTTGTCAGGTCGCAAAAGGTAATCATGTGACCCTGGGACATTGCAACCAATTGCCAATTGCCAAGCATCCAAATTTTGATCAGGTGACCATGGGGATGCTGCAACAGTCATTAAATGTGAAAAACCATCGTAAGTCACAGTTGGAAGATGAGGACAACTTGTACTTAAGGATGATATCTGGGTTTTCAATGGAATGCCATGGGATGGGATATTCTTATTAAGGGTCAAGCCATCTATATTTTGTTCCAGAATGATCAGTGCCACGGCTGCTTCCCTTTTCTTGTTGTTTTCTTCCATTTCCATGGTCAGCCAGAATTCTGCAGCCTTGAAGCTCAGTTAGTTCTCAATATGACACTTCTGCTTTTTCTCTCTTATACCTTGGGGGTCATTTCTTTTCTCTTAAAGTCAGTTTATATTTCTACAAAGCTTGGGTTTCTTCATCTCAACTTTGTGTTTGAATAGCCCTATTTTGTCATTCAGATAAAGAGTCCACTGTTAGCAAACGGAATGTGATTAGGAAACGGTTCGCTTCATTTCCTATGCAAAGTTCGGTTGATGTTACATGTATTTAAGTAAAGCATTGTTGGCTGCGGTGGGCCTGATGGGTTTTCATTTTCTAATTTCCATACAAGTGACATTTCTACATTAAAGTCTGAATAGTTTATTTAGAAAAATGACACCAATTATGTTGTTTTTCTCTATTAAAGAGGCAAAAAGACTAATCCTGGTAAATTCATGTCATTTTTTTGCAAGAATATGGAAATAGCTTGATGTTGACTTCTCCTGGGATTTCCTGAGTATAACCTACAATCCTGGGACTTCTTGGTGGTCTCCTATCCAGGTTCTTACCTGGTACAATTGTGTTTAGCTTTTTCTAAGTCAGTCTAGTTCTACTAGCAGTTGCCATTTGCAATGGATGTTTAGTGCACTACATGATACAATATATCATGTTATGCACTAAACATTACATGATATTCTCTCTTCAGACAACTACACCAAATACTAGAGCAGTACTTTTCAAAGTTGGAAACTTTAAGGTGTTGTGGACTTCAAGTCCCCCAATTCTAGGACTTGAAGTCCACACATTTAAAGCATTGGCAAGTTTGAAAACACATTGCTCTAGAACAGTGATGGCGAACCTATGGCACGCGTGTCACAGGTGGCACGCGGAGCCATATCAGAGGGCACGCGAGGCGTTGCCCTATGTCAGCTCCAGCACGCATGCGCACGCTGGCCAGCTGATTTTCGGCCTTAGGGAAGGCCGTTTTGCCCTCCGGAGGCTTCAGGGAAGCTTCCTGAAGCCCCGGAGTGCGAAAACCAGCCCCACGGGCAAACCGGAAATGCGTTTTTCTGAACTTCCAGTTTGCCCGTTGGGCCGTTTTTCACCGTCCCAGGCTTCAGTGAGGCCTTTGCGCATTCACGGGGGGGGGGTTGTGTGCATGCGCAGGGGGCAGCGCGGGGGGTGTTGTGCGCATGCGTGGGGGGAGAGAATGGGTGTGGGCATGTGTGCGCGCGCTAGGTTCGCCATCACTGCTCTAGAAGATGTAACTACCTTAGACTCACTATTTCTATCTGTTTTAAATATTTGTCTTCCATCTCAACCAAAGTTAAATAATTCAGAACAGTCTCTCTTAAAAACCTGTTAAGTCTGGAGTAGGACAGATAATAATTTGAGTTTAAAAAGAACAGCATTATTCTGTGAAACACTGTTCATAGAACATTTCCACGGCAGAGGTCTGAAATAATATAAAAACAGACAAGAGCACAAAATAACATTTGCTGCCATAGGAAGAGCAAGGACTCCTCTCTGTAGCATAAAAACAAAAAGGTTAAGTCATGATGTCATTGGGCACATGAAACAAATTATGTTACAAACATAGACATTACATAATTCTGCAACATTAGATGCAAATTATTTCATCATTCAAGGAAGGAAGGAAGGAAGGAAGGAAGGAAGGAAGGAAGAAAAAGAAAGAAAGAGAAAGAAAGAAAGAAAGAAAGAAAGAGAAAAGGAAGGAAGGAAGGAAAGAAAGAAAGAAAGAAAGAAAGAAAGAAAGAAAGAAAGAAAGAAAGAAAGAAAGAAAGAAAGAAAGAAAGAAAGAAAGACATGACCACAATTGAGCCCAAAATTTTGGTTGCTAAGCAAGAGCGTTGTTAAGTGAGTTTCACCACATTTTACAAGTTGGCCACGCCCACTGGTCAGCTGACCACCAAGCCATGCCCACCTGAAGGGGTGGGGGTGGGGGGCACTGAGGATGAGTTTGTAGCACCAAGGGGGCGGTGGACTGAAAAAGTTTGGGAACCACTAGTCTAATCTGTGACTCTTCTTCCTGTCTCCCAAGGTCTTCCCATATACTATTACAGCAGGTGATGTTATTGTGGCTTCTCCTGGGCATCTGACTGTTGATTTAGGAGTTGGTGGACTTGTTCATATCCTCCTTAGAGTCCCACAACACTGGGAGTGCAGCAAATTATTGCTGCATGCTACCACCATCATCAGCAATTTAACTGCATTTTTAAAGAATGCTAAAACCACTGGGAAAAAAAGGTTTTGTTTGAACTGCTTCCAAATTTCTAGAAACTTTCCATCTTTTGTGGAGGGGCAATTTTAGGCAGGGTAACATTCTGCTTCCAGGAATGTCTAACTTAAGATATTCTGCTCTTTGCAAAACTCATTTGTGTCTGTGGGATTCTTTAGGGCAGTTCGGGGTGGGGGGTTAAAAAGGAAAGAGTTTTCCAGTTTTAGTTTACCAATGATGAGATTTCCTCCCTAAAAATGTTCACCTGGAATCTATACTGATACATTTTTGGTATCAGGCCAGGAAAAATATGAATTCCCCTGCTCTCAGACACTTAGAGTTTAATAGTTTATTCTTCAAAATGTTAAGTGCCTGTATTATGGCTTTTCCTTTCTTCTCTGTACTATTTATTGTTCTGTATCATTGTCTAACATTATTTGAAAAATATCCTCTCATGTCTTGAACATGAGTCATCAGATGAATTAAACATATAGTTAATTTTTTTAACAGCAAACTTAATGCATTTTTGTTATGCCTCTTTCTCTTAATAATTTGGTTTCTCCAAGCAGCTTACCCTACAATAAATTCCACCATGCTGAGTCTTGACACTATATACAATATGAGCCTTGATGTGGTCATTCTCTTTTTCCCTGGCCTTCTTGGCTTTAATCCTTGTACTGTAATTTCAGGTGGCACTACTTCTTTCTTAAAGGGGAGACATTGCAAAGAATCAGTCCCAACCCTGCATCCAGGCAGCCATACTATCCTAGACATCTCACAGATTCTCCTGACACTAGTATACATTGCCACTGCCAGCCCTTGCTCTTTTCCCCTACCTCCTGCCTCATCCTACCACCACTGCTTTCCTCTGCTGTCTCCCACCCCTCAATGCTGCCATATTCTCTCATCTTCCTTCCCCTGAGGAAAAAAAATATCCTTCTCCTTCACCACCTCCTCTCTCATTCCACCTTATTCCAGTTTCATAATATTGACTATTAAGTTTTTGTCCTGATCTCGCTAATCTTGGTGTAACATTTAAGGTCTTGGATTCTAGTTCCACCTGAACCACCAAACTTAGTTCACAGGGTGAATTAAGGCCACTCACCCTCTCTCAGCCTAGTCTACTTCACAGGGTTACTGTTATGAGGAAGATAAGAAGGAGCGAGCACTCTATATGTTGCACTTAGCTCCTGAATGAAAGCCAGAATATAATGGCGCTCTCTCTCTCTCTCTCTCTCTCACCGGTAGTGACCCGCTAGTGATGTCACGATGATGTCACGGATCCGGTTCAGTCGGTGCTGGTCCGTGGGTGCCACCATCTTTTTTTTAAATTTTTTTAATTTTTTCTTCTTCTGCGCATGCGCAGAAGCCAAGTTTCCGGTACTGCGCATGTGTCGCCATCTTGTTTTCGGCTTTTTTTTTTTTTTAAATTATTTTTTTACACTGCGCATGCGCATGTGCACGCCCACAAGGCGTGGCCACGTGGGGCGGGAGGAAGCGAACCGGCAGCGAGGTAAGTTAGAATCCACCCCTGCTCTCTTGTATATGTGTGTGTGCGCGCACGCATGAATTACATTATTAATGGCTTCATCCCTTCACAGGATCCAATGCATTTGAATGGCAAAACATGAGATCGCTGCTCTTTAAAAATAAAGCAAGAAACCTTTTCTTTCTATTGATGTTGATGCCAAGAGTATCATCTGGTACTGACATGTTTTTCTGTTTCTGCTAAATCGTTCAAAGGAATGGGTGATTTGGAAGAAATAATTCTAACCCAACTCTCACGAGGTGCTGTGTGTAAATCATATTTGAAAGAAACTTATCTTGCTTGCAGCTGGGAGTGGTTTGCAGCCAGCGCTAACATCTGGGCACATGACAGAGAGATATTGCAGGAGAGTGAAAGAGCCATGCAGAGTGAGGCATGTGGCATGAGTGTGATGACTCCCTCCATCACTAGCCAAAAGAGTAGCTCTAAAGCAGAAGAAGACCAGCTGTAGGTTTTTTAAAATAAAAAAACAGTATTAATTACTGTAAATAATTTATATGGCTGCCCAACTCACACACAGTGACTCTATAGCTGCTCTGTGGGACTGGACTGTTTCTCCATTTGCAAAAACTCATCCTCTGTATACTTCCTAGTTCCTGGACTTCAGATCTTTTAAAGGGAAAGACAGTCTGAGGGCTTTTCATCTTACCCTCATAGGAACTGAGGGGATTTCCCCCCCCTTTTTACACAGAACTAGACAAAATGTGGGAGCCAGTTTGATGCCGTAGTTAAAAGTACCAAGATAGAAATCAGAACACTGTGAGTCCCGCTCTTGTTTAGACACAAAATTGAATGAGTGACTTTGGGCCAATCATTCTTTCTTGGCCCTAGGAAGGAGGCAATGCCACTTCCAAAAATGCTGCCAAGAAAAACATGGGGACTAGTCCAGGGAATCACTTGAAGTTAAGACTTAGTTGAAGGCCCTCAAAGATAACGAATAGAATCAACACAGTATGAAGTAAAGATTTAGATGGTGTATGGGTGTGTGTTTGTGTGTGTTTCTGTTTAGTGTGGACAATAAATAGCAATAGCTCTTAGACTTATATACCGCTTCACAGTGCTTTACAGCCCTCTCTAAGTGGTTTACAGAGTCAGCATATTGCCCCCAACAATCTGGGTGTTGTGGCTTGCCCCCGTCCCATGCAGCTGCTCATGGATCCAGAAGAACAAGAACAGACCATAGGGTGGCAAGAGCAGTCTGTAGCTCCGGCACCAGAGTCCGAGACCAAGGAGGACGCAGGGCCAGAGGACGATGCTCAATCAGGGCCTTCTGCACCTCCCCAGCAGGAGTTCAGTGACTCCAGTGAAGAGGAGGAGCCTCTGATTGATGCTAGGGCATGCAGGGCAGCTAGCCGGCAAGAGTGGCTTTGTAGAAGGAGGTCTACTCACAAGTAAACCTGCAGGTAGATCCAGCAAGTGAGGCAATTGTTTTGTTTTGTATTTGAAATCCCGGCCAAAGTGTTACGTGAGTGGTAACAAGCACTTTGGGAGAAACTCTGAACTTAAATGATCACTAAGCCTTGATTAGTGATTAAACCTTCTTTCGTTTGGACAAGTGTGTGTGTGTGTCGTTTCTGGGGGTTTGCTGTGCTGGGTCACAACACTGGGTCCTCATTTTACCGATCTCAGAAGGATGGAAGGCTGAGTCAACCTTGAGCCTGGTGAGATTCAAACTGCCAAATTGCAGTCAGCCGGCAGTCAGCAGAAGTAGCCTGCAGTACTGCACTGTAACCACTGTGCCACCACGGCTCATAAATGATAAAATTTAAGCAGACAGAAATGAGACAAGATAAGGATAAGGATTTTCAGTAAACTGTACAGCAGAGTTCAGCATCAGCTCTTGATTTTTATTACTACCTAGCAGAATCAGAATAATTAGTGTTACTATAAAAAAGATCGGTGTCAGCAGGTAGTCACAAGGCTGGGAGACTTTCAGTTGATATGACAGCTAGGCTAGTTTGGAGAGGACAAGATGGCAACAACTAACACCATGCTACCAAGGCAAATACTTAGACATGGTCATGAAATTGCCAACAACTGAATTCTCAATTTAAAAGAGACTTTATTTTAATGATGGTTTATTTGAGGATTGGTGATGGCTTAGCTGCTTTTTACTTCTGTAAGAGAAGATGCTAATCTTTTGCAAACAACCAACACAATGTGCACCAACCATATCTATGGTGTCAAAAGCTTTTGTGGATAAAGAGCTCATTGCATACGTTTTGCAGCAGGTTCTAGAGACTGCTTTGAAAAGAGCTGAGTACCAGAACGTGTGGTCTTTGGTTTGTTCCCTGAGCACAAAATGTATTGCTGAGATGCCGCAAGGACAGCAGAACAGAGAACCACTTTATCCATGAAATAAGGGATTGACTGACTTTTGAATGTGCTTGATGTATACCCCAATTGAGTGATAAATGTCTGAGCAAATGACCTCTCTCTCTCTCTTCCTCCCCCCCCACAATGTTTGCCAAAATGATGTTGGCGAGAGAGCCAAGCAGATCACATGAGTTTTTGAAGAAAACAGTATTTGTTCCATGCAACTGAGGACAGAATGTGTATTTCCCCAGCGAGAAAACACTTATAGAGATGGGAGTGATTTTAAAAAATGAGAATGAAGACAAGATTAGAGAAACTGGTGTGGCACATACAGAGATTGACAGTCAAAGTTTTAAAATACCCACTTACTTAATTGTCTAGTTCTGGATCTTCAACAGTAAGAAAGAGGAGATGCTGTGATAAAAGACAAGACCATTCTTGTCCAAGAAAAAGGGAGAAAACAAGCCATCCTACATACAAGTTGCCATCCTACTTCCTGTTGTCTTTTGACAGATGGCATCAGCAGGAACCTGAGCAGTGGGCTTACCAATCATATCAGAGCAGTGAGAAACCTATAATGCTCAGCTACAGTCATACCACTGGTCCTAAACCCGTTGCATGAAGGAAGATTCTTCAATTATCTTTCAACTGGCTCATAGAAATAAAAGGAAAATATAAACTGGATTTAAAAAAAACTGTTAAGGGTTCCTGATGGAATACTGATTCACTGAATTATTGTTTAGGAAAACATAACTCAATGTATGATTCAGTCACTTGTGCCAACCATGGTTTGTTGAATAAACAAGGTTCATTCACTACAATCTGCCATTGTGTATATTTGACTTTGGCTTAGTTTGCGGAATAATCCCAGCCATTGCCATTTCTAAATCATGGTTTATGCTATGACATATTACATGATTTTAGCAAATTCTGGTTTAGGAATACACTTAGCCAATGGTAATTGAACAAAAATTCACATTATGTGAATGGCTGATCATCTATAATCCTAAGCAGAAATAAACTACCTTTTGGCAGTATGAAATACTTGACTGTAGCCAGTAAAGAGAATATTCATTTTTAGTTCCAGGAATTTGGCAAGAATGAACATAAAGGCGAGCAGTTTGTCTTGTTTCCATGCTTTAAATACAGTGACATATTGTGAATCATTATGTCTTCTGCCTGTCCTAAGCATATTTCATGTTTGCCTTTAAAAAGAATTGGGAAATGTTATGCATTTTTTCTCAGTAATAAAATATAAGGTCATTTTGGATAAATGACCGGCAGAAAGCTAAATTATTTTAATGTCAGCTGTATTGGATTGAATATATTTCATCATCATCATCATAGGTGCAAAATAATTCTTGCACTAAAAATTGCTCTTCCAAAGAAAAAACAGAAAAAACCCTATCCTAAGGCACTGTGAATTACAAATTGGCCCACTACACATATAATGATCAGCAGGCTTAAAGCTCATCATTAAAACAGATGTAAAGTCAAGAAGAAATCCTGACCTTTTCTGGCCAGCAGCCAGGATTAACTATTAAGCAAAATAAGCACGTGCTTGGGGTGCTAAGGGAAGGGGGGCACCACAGAGCATTTGCCCCTGACTGTCAGGCGGGTAACTTTTCATTGCTCTTCTATCTTTTTTTTTTTGTAATTATCTGCCTTGTTGATCCACATTGTTAAAAACAATGCCTTTTTGGACATGGTTGGTGGCTAAGGTTTAAAAGTTTGGTTTGAAGTTGTTGTCAAATATCATGGTGTGAGAGTTTGCTTCCATTGAGGGGCACCATTGTTGGTCTGTACTTAGGCCCTTAGTTGGACTTAATCTGGCCCTCCTGGTTAGAGTTCCCAGTTCAGTTATACAGGTAGTCCTTGACTTACAATCACAATTGAGCCCCAAATTTCTGTTGTTAAGTGAGACATTTGTTAAGTGAGTTTTGCCCCATTTTATGACCTTTCTTGCCACAGTTGTTCAGTGAATCACTGCAATTGAGAAGTTAATAACCTGGTTGTTAAGTGAATCTGGCTTCCACATTGACTTTGCTTGTCAGAAGGTTGCAAAATGTGATCACATGACCCTGGGACATAGCAACAGTCATAAATATGAATTGGTTGCCAAGCAACTGAATTTTGATCACATGATCATGGAGATGCTGCAAAGGTCATAATTGTGGAAAAACAAGTCACTTTTTCCAGTGCCATTGTAACTTTGAATGGTCACTAAATGAACTGTTGTAAATCAAGGACTCCCTGTACTACTAAAGAAACTCTAGATGGAGACTCTCTGCTTTGTGCACCTACTGTTTCTTGAAGAAGGAACTACGAAGGAACAATCAGGTACAGCATGGCTGCTATTTCTCATACAAAATAACTGATGAAGCTTTGGCTACTGAATTACATCAGTAACTGAACAGTGATTTTTAATCAACATTCTAATTCAAGTTATTGATCTATAGGTAGTCCTTGACTTATGACTGGTAGCTTAGTGACCATTCAAAGTTATGACAGACCCCCAAAAGCTATCTATGACCCCCACCCTTTATAAATTCCGACATTGTTCCCCCACCCCATGAGCACATATGTTTGAGGTACATTTAAACCAACCTGTCTTTCGTCTGCAAAATTTTCAAACTTTACAAAATAACGCAAATATTTATTTGTATATTTGTCATTATAGCTAGCAACAGAGGGCAACCTGCTGATTCAAAGACAGGGAACAGAAAACACAAGAAAGCTGCAACCTAACAGTTAAATACAAAGGAAATCACCCAAGTTCCCACTCTGGAACACTGGAAATCCCTGTAGATTTTTCCTCTGTGTCCACATATATTTATGTCACTAAATGTATTATAACAGCCTACTCCAGTCCAGATGGCTTACAATGAGTTATATAGAGCTGCTATTCTGCACTGCTGCTCTGCCCACTGCAGTGCCAAAAGTGGTATATAAATTTTCTAAATAAATAAATAGTAACCTGCGGATACCAAATGTTGCCCAACCTTGGAATATCCAACATGTAGGCAAACCCTATTTAGCCACAGGTATCTCCACCTTGCCTATGGCAACTCTATTAGTTGTGTGAGACAATTTTGTACCTTTGGGAGTAAGTTTTATTACAATTTGTGGAATTTCTTTCTGAGTAGACATGCACAGAGATACATTATTTATCAATTTAGGATAGAAGCTTAAATCATTCTGAGGCATTTTACTGATGCTGATTGTACTCTAAGTTAAATCACAGTTGAAGCCTGTTGGTTAATATCTATTTGAAAAGGAAATTACTTAATGCGGTGCTTAGACCACTAAAGTATTAACTTAGGTTGATCTATTACTATCTGCTTACACAAGCCCCTATCATCCTCCATCTGGCAAAGTCTGCTGTTGCACAAGAAACATGTGTACACAGGTATATAGATCTGTTATGACAAAACACACAGATAAATCACTTGCCTAAATGTACCAAAAACAGCTCAGATTCTCAACGTGATTTATTTGTTTGTTTTGGTCAGGTTACTTTGCATTGTAAATTAACCACAGAATAATGAGTAAGGAATAGATCTGGAAAGAAATCACCTGGGTGGCCAGACTCAATTTTATGACTATTTTTAAGACAATTGATAAGCAAGTCACCACAGTTGTTAAGCAAATCATGTGATCATTTTTTTTTTTTTGTTTGCCAAAAACAGATTTTTTTTTGTAAAACATGATCATGTGACTGCAGGATGCTGCAACTGGTCATAAATGTGAACAGGTTACCAAGCTTTCAAAATGCAATCACATAACTGAGGGGGTGTGTGTGTGTGGCAGTTGTGATGTAAAAAATTTTAAGTATATCATAACTGCGGTTGTTAAGTAACTGGTTGTAAGTCAAGGACTAACCGTAGCTTGAAGGAATGTAAAAAATTGATTTAGATTTTTTTCAAGTAGGTTTGGAGAGTATGTTTGGTGTAGTGGCTTAAATAGTTTAAGGCACCATCTTAAAAACTTGGAGATTGATAATTCTATTCCTGCTTTAAGCACAAAGCCACAAAGCACGAAAGGGTGACTTTGGCCCAATCTTTCTCTCTAAGTCCTAGGAATAAGACAATGGCAAACTCACTTTGGAAATCTCCAGGCAGTCACCACAAATAAAAAAAATAAATCAAAGACACAAAGGAGAAAATTTGAAGCCTTGAAACTGAAATAATTCACTTTGAAGAGGACACCTTTCAGAAGACTTAGAGCTCTGTGCTCATGAAGTTTTGTCATTTAAAAATGCAGCAGATAATATTTAATAGGTAATTATTATTATTGAAATTATTCTGGCTTTATTGGGGACCACAGAACCGGAGATGAAATGTCTTCTAATTTGGGGGGGGAGCTATTCTCTCATTGGCCTAATTCAATCTCCGTAATGTTTATGAATGGTTTGTGATAGGAAAACATCTGCTATATGCCAACTGCTTTTCATAAATTAGCTGGAACTAAAACTACTTCCATTTATAAAGAGAGAGAGGCAGAAAAATCGTAGTAGAGCTTTTGAGGCAATGAAATGTGATGCAGCTTCTAAATATTTAACTGCTGGTAGTCAGATATGAAATCTGCATATTTTTACAGCCCTCTGTAAGTTATCTTAACAATCCAGAGTGTCTTCTGAACCACAGCTAAAGGCTAATTAATTGAACAGAATATCTATACAGATATCAGTCCTCCAAGAAGCAATGAAAAGGGCAGAAATAAGCACAAAGCAAAAAATAAAAACTACTCTTATAACATCATCTCCATTGCATCTGTTTAAGTTTCTATTCCTCGTTCCTGTGGCTGAAAGCTTTTTATTTATAAACAAAGCAGGTGAGGGGTGTATTTTTTTTCTCCACCTAGCACATGGTAGCTGTAACCCCAGTCAAGTCATTTTTTGCTTTTTTGGGGGGGGTGGGGAGAGTTTTTTTTATAAAATATAAAAGTATATTTAGGAAAGGAAGGAAGGAATTTTGCTGCAATACCATTATACAGTAGAACCTCTGGTCACGATCATAATTCGTTCCATAACTTTGGTCACAAACTGATTTGGTCGTGACCCAAACCTAATTTTGGAAATTTGGAGTGGAAGGGGAAATCGGCTGTGGAAAAAAAATTGTGAATTGTTTGGTCAGAACCCGATTTGGTCGTGGTCAGAAGCATTTGTGACCAGAGGTTCTACTGTACTTGGTTTCATTGTCTGGAACAGGGGTCTGCAACCTTAAACACTCAAAGAGCTACTTGGGCCCGTTTCTCTCTCCGTCTCTCTCCCGCTCTCTCTCTCTCCTAGAAGAGCAAATGGGGTTGGGGAAGAGAAACCTTGCAGAATTCCATTCCGTTCCATTCCATTCCATACAATACCATTCCATACTTCTCTCACTCTCTCTCTCTCTCTCCCCTAGAAGAGCAAATGGGGGTGGAAAAGAGAGACGTTTCTGAATTCCATTCCATTCGATTCCATTCGATTCCATTCGATTCCATTCCATTCCATTCCATTCCATTCCCTTCCATTATCTCTTTCTCCCTCTCTCTTTTTTCTCCCTCTCTCTCTTTCTCCCTTTCTCTCATCTTTCTCCCTCTCTCTCTTTCTCCCTCTCATCTTTCTCCCTCCCTTTCTCCCTCCCTCTCTCTCTCTCATCTTCCTCTCTCTCTCTCTCTCTCTCTCTCTCTCTCTCTCTCCCCCCTCTCTCTCTCTCTCTCTCTCTTTCCTCCCTCCTTCTCCTTCTCCCTCTCTCTTTTTTGGC
>QLTV01002719.1:978559-1000594 GCA_003457575.1 Thermophis baileyi | reverse complement strand
CCTTTCCTCTCCATCCCCATCCCCCCCCTTCCCTTCCTTTCCCTTCCCTTCCTCTCTCTCTCTCTCTCTCTCTCTCTCTCTCTCTCTCTCTCTCATCTCTTTCTCCCTCTCTCTTTTTTCTCCCTCTCTCTCTTTCTCCCTCTCTCATCTTTCTCCCTCCCTTTCTCCCTCCCTCTCTCTCATCTTCCTCTCTCTCTTTCTCCCTCTCTCTCTTTCTCATCTTTCTCCCTCACCTCTCATCTTTCTCCCTCTCCCTCTCTTTCTCTCTCTCATCTTTCTCCCTCTCCCTCTCTTTCTCATCTTTCTCCCTCTCTCTCATCTCTCTCCCTCCCTCTCTCTCATCTTTTTCTTTTCCCGTCTCTCTCTCTTTCTCATCTCTCTTTCTCCCCCCCCCTCTCTCTCTCGTGTGTGTGTGTGGGTTCCTTCTTGAACCATTTCCAAAAACAGGCGAGGGTTGGGTTTTATTTTTTTTGTTGATGTTGTTCTTTCTTCTTCTTTGGGTGCTTTTTACCATATGATTTAATTTTAAATCAAGAGTTATTTCAGGTTCCCAGATAAATGAAGCTCTTTCGTCCCTCTGCTGTGGCTCCATGTTGGCTGGCTGCCCCCCTGCCCCTTGACCTCCCCTCCTCCTCACTCCTTGCCTGCTCTGAGAAGAGAAGGGCAACAGCGGCGGATGTAGACTCGCTCCGTATTTCAGAGCAGAAGCGAAGCGCTCCTCTACTTGCCTCTTTTTCCGGCCCTTGTTGGGCCGTGTGACTTTTGACTTGTGACTTTTCTCTGCGCCGAGACACTGGCTGGGCCGCCCAGCTGCAGCTGATGCTCCGCGTTGTAATGGGCTCCAGGAGGAGGAGGAGGGCACGCCGTCTCCCCCATTGTGCAGCATGCCAGGTTTAAGTGCAAGAGCAGCAAGCAGCCATGGAGGTGGTGAGAGGAATATGGGGAGACGCGTGACTTTCTCTGCCCTGAGACACCGGCTGGGGTGCGTCTCCCCATATTCCTCTTGTGGCCTCCATGGCTGCTTGCTGCTCTTGCACTTAAACTTAGCGCGCTGCACAATGGGGGAAATGACGTCCCCTCCTCCTGGAGCCCATTACGATGCGGAGCATCGGCTGCAGCTGGACGGCCCAGACAGTGTCTCGGCACGGAGAAAAGTCACACGTCTCCCCCAGAGGCTGAGGTGCGCACAGCACCAACAAGGGCTGGAAAAAGAGGCAAGTAGAGGGGCGCTTCGCTCCTGTTCTGGAATACGGAGCGAGTCTCCATCCGCCGCAGTTGCCCTTCTCTTCACAGGGCAGGCGAGGAGTGAGGGGGAGGGGCAGGGCCACCCACTGATGGGATCATCTGACAGGGAGCTGCAGGAGAGGGTCCAAAGAGCCGCATGCAGCTCTAGAGCTGCAGGTTGCCGACCCCCGGTCTGGAACATTGACCTGTTGAGAACAGAATACAGTACTGAATGCAAAATTTTTTAGAAGGAGTTGACTTTCTCACCATTTTTAATTAGTACTACTGTAAAAAGGCTGCCAGATTTCAGCTGCTCAAAAATAGATGGCCATTAAATGCCTAAGAAAATGATACCGAAATATTCATTGCTGCCACCTAGTGATCATCCAGATTTGTGCACCCCAGATATGGTAACCCTGAGGCCTAAGTGTGTTATACTGCTAAGCCATACTGATACATAGATGTGATGATGACAATGATGACAGGAGACTAAAACTAACTCACAACAATACAAATCATCCAAATATGATAAAAAAATACTTACCGTGTTTCCTTGAAAATAAGACAGGGTCTTATTTTCTTTTGCCTCCCGAAATATGGCCTTGGCCTTATTATCGGGGGGGGGTCTTATTATTTTGGGGGTGCAGGAGGCCCCTAAACCTCGGCCCGCAGCACGGGGACTGGTGCCGGAGCGCCAACCAGCTGTTTCACCGGTGCCGCTCAGGCCGCCACCTCCAGCAATCGTGGCAGCATTTTTGTTGCTTCCCAAGGTGAGGAGGTGAGGCGGGGGGGCGAAGGGGGAGAACATGCCCCACACGCATCTGCCATCCACGTGGAACGGCCTCACGGATGCCACTCCCACGAACCCTAGCTCGCGCGCCCCTTCTCTTAGTGGCTGCCGCAAAAAGAGCAGCCGCAAAAAAAACTCTTGCCAGTCCTATCCCTGTCGACCTGGGACTGGGGGGAGGGGGATTGCTGCCGGAGCTCCGAGCAGTGGCCGGTGCGGGCTATCTGCGCAGCCATGAAGCGGGATCGGCGTGGCCGGTTCTTGCCTGCAGCATTGCCAGCGAGGATCGGGTCAGAGCCGCTGCCTCTGCCACCCAAGATCAGCAGGCCAGATTTGGTGAGCCGGACACACCACTGCCACTTGGGAGAAGAAGGGAGAGAGGAGGCACTGTGAGAGAGCCCATTTCTCATGTTCTTGTCCTCCCAGGCAGCAGCAGCACGTTCAGCTCGCCGAATCTGGCCTGCTGATCTCGGCCGGCGAGGGGGAGTGGCAGGGGGGGGTGGGGGTGGCGAAGACGCATGGAGCGAGACAGGGCTCCCCTTGCCGTCTCTTCTCCCCCCCCCTCTGGGCATGGCAGGAGCTGGAAGCCCGAGATCAGCAGGCCAGATTCGGTGAGCCGGATGCACTGCTGCCACTCAAGAGAAGAAGACAGAGAGGAGGCCTTGTGAGAGAGTCCATTTCTCACGTTTTTGTCCTCCTGGGCGGCGGCAGCGCATTCAGCTCCCCGAATCTGGCCTGCCGATCTCAGCTGGCTCGGTGGCTTTTATTATTTATTCGGAATCAAGCCAGCCTCTCAGCGTAGCCCAGCGCCGAATCTCAGCTCCTTTTCAGGGCAGGCGGGACACTCAGGGGACGCACATCAGTTTCCTTGGGAGGGGAAGTGGGGGGGAGCCGCAAACCCAGCGGTGTCCTCCGAGCAGAAGGAGATGAATTTCACCAAGGCTGGGCTGCATTGTCTGCCAAAGCGGCAGGGTTGTGTAATGCTCCAGTTGGAAAGGAAGTCGGGGGGGCATGAAAGAGTGGTGGCAGGGCGGAGGAAGAGAGATAGCCATGCACTCTCTTCCCAATGATTTATTTAAACAGCCAAGCGCCGCCAGGAAGACTTTTTCGCCAGTCGGAGTGACGGACAGACCCCGCTTTGCCTTCTGCAAATGACCAGCACCCAACTTACTACCCTAAGTGTTCTGTCCCAGTGCCGAAACAAACAACACAACACAAGCAACGTGCAAACAAACCTTGTTTAATATTCTTTAAACTACTAATGCTCTCTTAGCAGTCGTGTTGATTAAAGTCCATAAATCATAAAGTAGTTCGGGGGAAAGCCGCAGACGGGGAAAAGGGGTGCACGTGGGGAGAGTCATTCAGTTGTTCTGATTGGCCCATGCATGGTTGTGTGAATGTTTTATTTTAAATATAGTTGGGGTTTTTTTTTTCCCCTTTCTTTTTTAAATTGTTTTTATATGTTTTATTTTTTATGATGTAAGCCGCCCAGAGTCCTTCGGGAGTTGGGCGGCATATAAATTTTATAAAATAAATAAATAAATAAAAATAAATTTTGTCTGCGGCGGAGTTTCCTGTTGGGCCGCGCAAGCTCCAGAATCTTCGAAATTAATGGAGCCTGCGAGTCCAGACTGAAACCAAAGGCAACCCCAATCCACTCACTCTCTCACACACACGCACACACACACAAAGGAAACTCCGCCAGGAAGAGAGTGCACGGCTATCTCTCTTCCCCCCCCGCCCTCCGACTTCCTTTCCAACTGGAGCATTACACAACCCTGCCGCTTTGGCAGACAATGCAGCCCAGCCTTGGTGAAATTCGTCTCCTTCTGCTCGGAGGACGCTGCTGCTGGGTTTGCGGCTCATCCCCCCACCCCACCCCCAAAGGAAAAGCAACTGATGCGCGTCCCCTGAGCATCCCGCCTGCCCTGAAAAGGAGCCGGGATTCAGCACTGGGCTACGCTGGGAGGCTGGCTTGATTCCGAATAAATAATAAAAGCCACCGAGCCAGTCGAGATTGGCAGGCCAAATTTGGGGAGCTGAACATGCTGCCGCCGCCTGGGAAGACAAGAACGTGAGAAATGGGCTCTCTCACAGTGCCTCCTCTCTCTCTTCTTCTCCCGAGTGGCAGCGGTGCGTCTGGCTCACCGAATCTGGCCTGCTTATTTCGGGCGGCAGCGGCTTTGACCCGATCCTCGCCGGCAATGCTGTGGGCAAGAACAGGCCACGCCGATCCCGCTTCATGGCTGCGCAGACAGCCCACACCGGCCACTGCTCGGAGCTCTGGCACCAGTCCCCCTCCCCCCAGTCCCAGGTTGACAGGGCTAGGACTGGCAAGAGTTTTTTTGCGGCCGCTCTTTTTGTGGCCGCCACCAAGAGAAAGGGCGCGCGAGCTAGTGTTTGTGGATGGCAGTGTGTGTGGGGCGTGTAGGGCATGGTCCCCCCTCCCTTTCCCCACTCTCTGGCCTCGCCTCCTCACATCGTGTTGCTTGCGCGGCAACTGCACATGCGTCTAAGTATTGGGGGGCTTATTTTTTGGGGGGGGCTTATTCTAGCGCATGCACCGAAAAGCCTGATTGGCCTTATTATGTGGACATGTATTATTTTCGGGGAAACACAGTACAAGCATCATCAAGTTTCTCTTATAATTTTTCTTAAGGTATTTAAAGTATTTAGGCTAGGCATTATTTAGGAATTGGATCATTTGGGGTGAAGGGAGGTGGCCCAAATAAGGTGTTTGTAAATTGTCTAAATAAACTGTCTAAATAAACTGCGCAAATAAAGGGTTGTATTATATTGTAACTCTTCTTTATGAACACTTTGAAATTAAAATGATTAAGAGATGACTGCATCAACACTCTATCATAAAGGACATAGCTCATCCACATAGAAATTCACTGTCCCTTATGTGTCCCTCCTTTAATGTATTTATATTATTTGGTTTCAAGAAGGTATATCAATGTTTCAAGAAGATATATCACTTTCACCTTTTTTTATTTATTTTTTGCTACACACGCACACATATCAAAGAGGTTTTCCTGACAGCTATTTGATGATAAATTTAATGATATGTATTGAAGAGATTTTTCTGATGTCTGCCTATAGCTGTTATCTATAATAAATTTAAAAAGTTACAGATCTCTTTTATCCCAATCCCAACAAGTAGAAATAAGCTCCCTTGAATTCAAAGGAACTTGCTTGTGGTACAGGGGTAGGTTTCACTTACCTTCCCCACCGGTTCGCATCGTGACGTTTTGCGTGCGTGCACGCTCCGCTCACGTGCGCACGTTCCCATGCACAATTTTGCTTCCGCACATGCTCAGTAGCTGCAATCAGCCCGAAACACAGCTGAGGAGCTGATCAGCTGTGCTTCGGGCGAAGGAATAAAGGTCAGTATAAACCCAGGGGCGGGCGGGAGGGCCCTTTTTCAAGCAGCAGAACAGTAAAAAATTCACAAAAAATTCCCCCAAAAAGATGGTTGCGCCCACGGACCAGCACCGACCAAACCAGACCCGTGACGTCACCAGTGGGTCGCTAACGGTTCGGGCGATCCAGTCCGAACCAGGAGGAACCCACCCCTGTTGTGATATGCTTATAATTATATCTCTGCAGAAAATTATATATGTTATTAGGACATTGAATTTAGTAGCTGGAACAGCTGGAACAGTAAAGTGTACAATAGGTGGGAACACACAGTTGTAGTTGATTAGTTAGAGAGTGCTGACTCATGCATGAGGCAATCTGTGCTATGATTGGTTGCTGTAAGTACAAAGGGGGAGTTTCCCTTTTTTCCCGCCTTTTTCTTCTGTGTGTTCTGTATACTCTTTAATTTACCTCATCATATTCTTGTGTTCCTGACTACCTTGTGTTTTCTCTTTCTGGATGATGACAATAAAAACTACAAGTTTGTGTTAGTGTCTTCGACTTCATCTGGACAGTTGCTGCACAATTCCCTGACATATATTTGCAATGTCCACTAAGTCTTACCCCTAATACATAGTTTAATGATTTCATTTTGGGGATATATGCACTGATCTTATTTCTTATGAGTTACATTTCTAATATGCTCAGTAAGTGAAGTTTTCTGAGCAGATTTCATGGTTACTTGAGGCATTAAAGCAAAATCTAAAAATGTCAGGAAAACAGCAACACATTACAATGTAGTTAATAGAATAATGTTAAATTGATAAACAATATAAGATAGATAAAATTGACTGTTCCATCGTAGAGCAGGAATTTGAGATAAAATCGAATGCAAAATTATAAAAATGCTTGGGAAAGGAAGGATGAAGGGGAAATCAAACATGTCAACATGATGACCAGGATTGTTTAGATGAAGCCTCACTCCTTTTATGTGTATCACAAATGCATACACAAACACATACAGGTAGTCCTCAATTTAGACCATTAATTTAGTGACTGAAGTTACAATGGCATTGAAAAAAGTAAATTATGACTGGTTTTCACACTTATGACATTTCAGCATCCCCATGATCATGTGATCAAAATTTGGACGTGTGGCAACTGGTTCATATTTATGACGGTTGTAGTGTCCTTTTGCGATCTTCTGACAAGCAAAGTCAATGGGGAAGCCAGATTCACTTAACAACCATGTTACGAACAACTGAGTGATACAGTGAAGAACTGTGGCAAGAAAAGTCATAAAATGGGGCAAAAAACTCACTTAACAATGGAAATTTTGGGGTCAGTTGTGGTTGTAAGTCAAGCACTACCTATATGTGAGTTCAGACAGAAGACCGAACATTGGAAGTTCCCTTTTTTGCAATCACTGTAAGACAGAGATGGGTTTCAGCAAGTTCTGACCAGTTCTGGAGAACCGGTAGCGGAAATTTTGAGTAGTTCGGAGAACCAGTAGTGGAAATTTTGAGTAGTTTGGAGAACCGGTAATTACCACCTCTGACTGGCCCCGCCCCCATTTATTCTCTGCCTCCCAAGTCCCAGCTGATCGGGAGGAAATGGGGATTTTGCAGTAACCTTCCCCTGGAGTGGGGAGGGAATGGAGATTATACAGTATCCTTCCCCTGCCACGCCCAAGCCACACCCACCAAGCCACGCCCACAGAACCGGTAGTAAAAAAATTGAATCCCACCACTGCTAAGGGCACACTTATTATACAAAAGGGATCTGGGATCAATAAGAACTAGGAAGCTCTCTTGCCTGCATCAAAGAGTCAGTTTGATATAGGGTTAAGATGTTGGACAATTTGGGGCCCATTGCTTTCTGTCAGCCCATCCCACATTCCAGGGTTGTATTGTGGAGAAAATAACGGGGGGGGGGAGCATTAGGTATGATTGCTGCCTTGAATTGATTAAAAAAAGTGGAAAAATATATAATAAATAACAGATATATTGATTTAATTAACAGAGCTATTAGAAATATTTTAATCTTGTCTGGCTAATAAATGTAATAATGAGGTGCGATGTTAAGATGTTTTTATAGCATCTTCTGCAGTTTTGTCCTTAGCAAGAACAATGATACTTTATCAGATAAATTAAAAATGTTTTTTCCTTAAATAAGGAAACATTGGTTCTTACTTTCCACTTTATTTCAAATTCTATTCAAGACAAAGTATTGTGCTGTTTTACGATAAGAAACATTCATCTTTCTTGCCTGTGTGGGGTTCTCAGTTATGAATACAGGTAGTCCTCGACTTATGACCACAATTCAGTCCCAAATTTCTATTGTTAAGTGAGACATTTGTTAAGTGAGTTTTGCCCCATTTTACGACATTTCTTGCCTCAGTTGTTAAGTGAATCACTGCAGTTGTTAAATTAGTAACCCAGTTGTTAAGTGAATCTGGTTTCCTCATTGACTTTGCTTGCCAGAAGGTTGCAAAAGGTGGTCACATGACCTTGGGACACAACAACGGTCATAAATGTGAACCAGTGACCAAGCATCTGAATTTTGATCACATGATCATGGGGATGCTGCAAAGGTCGTGACTGTGAAAAGAGGTCATAAGTCCCTTTTTTTCAATGCCGTTGTAATTTTGAACGGTCACTAAGTGAACTGTTGTAAGTTGAGGACTACCTGTAATGGTTCAAAGGCTTTTCTTGGAGTACTTAGAAAAACAACGAATGACCATTTCAGAATCTGAACCCAAAGCATGAAACAGGACAGCCTTTCCCAAACCACATCTTTCAATTTTGCTGTAGTTCCAAGTCCTGTAGCTTCACACCAGCACTTTCAAAAGCTGTACAGGTAGTCCCCCTTATGACTGGTTGCTTCTTGACCATTCAGAGTTCTGAAAGAACTCATCCTTTCTCTAAAAGCTAATTACAACCTAGTTTTGAAGNACCCCCCCCCCCCCCCCCCCCCGTTTATATGATCACATTTTGGCTGCTTGGCAATCAGCTGCTTGGCAATCAGCCCACATTTAGTCCCCTGCGGTCATGTGACCATGATTTACAATTTTTTTTGCAAAAACTGGAGTTTATTTCTGGTTTTCAGCCAAAAAAAAAAATAGTCCAAAGTAAACAATGGGTTGGCTTAACTAATACAGCATTCACTTAACAATCTCGGGGAATTAAAAATTAATCAGTAAACTTTATAAATTGTTATTACAGTACGAAATGGACGAAGAAACAAAGAAACCATGATCAGATGGGCACAAAATTTAGGTTACAATATTGAATTAGTTAAATGGGAAAAAATGTGGCAGAGAAATTTGAAATTAACAGTAGCCACGGCATACAGAGAAAACCAATGCAAGATGTTTTATAGATGGCATCTCCCCCCAGCCCGGCTTGCGAAAATGTCAAACAAAATATCGCCAATATGTTGGAAATGCCAAAAAGCAAATGGTACATACTATCACCAATGGTGGACATGTGAAAAAGCAAAAACAGTATTAGGAAAATAATAGAAGAAATAACTCAAGAACATATAGATTGCAAACCAGAAATTTTTCTACTAGGAATTATGTCTGGAAACTATGTCAAAGAAGTATACTATTTAATAGTTCACATCCTAACAGCAGCTAGGATTGTATATGCATCAAAATGGAAAAATAATAATATACCAAATGACAAGGAAATTGTAAGAATTTTTTTTGACTGTGCTGAAATGGACAAGATGACTAAAGAATTACAGAATAACAATCTGAGCAAAAAAGGTTGTAAAAGCAGATCAGGTCACGAGGTGACCCACAACCATCACAACTTACGACTATAATTGCAGAGCTCAATTATGGTGGTAACTCTAGGACTACGTGTATAATTAGAAAATGTGATATATCCTCACTCAATATATTGGGAAACGATTGGGAAGGCTCAACCAAAGTATGTCAGGATTTTCATCTGGTGGCAGATGTTACAAACATCCTCAGTGGAGATCAGAATTGGTAAGATGGGGGACAGTGTTATAATTCAAGTTCCATCTTTTTGTATGGAGTCAATGGCACAAGCTCAAAAGGGATGTGTATACAAGGAAGGAACGAAGTCGCTACATAACAGCCATTAAAATCCAGTTATGATGAATGTTAGGTAAATGTAATGATGGCTCCATTTTACCCCAAAGAATAATGTCTCTCTGGCCTTCCAGAGAGACATTTCTCTAGTTCTACTGTTTGATAAACAAGGCCAAGCAACCAGATCAGGGCAGGCAAGAAGAGAGAAGAGATTTACTGATTGAGATCAAAAATATTTCTAAGTCAAATAATAATAATAATATCTATATCTATATCTATATCTATATCTATATATCTATCTATCTCTCTCTCTCTTTCTCTCTCTCTCTCTCTTTCTGTTAGAAGAGATTTACTGATTGAGATCAAAAATATTTCTAAGTCAAATAATAATAATAATATCTATATCTATATCTATATCTATATCTATATCTATCTATCTATCTATCTATCTATCTATCTATCTATCTATCCAGTATATATATAAAATAAATAAATAAATAATAAAAATAAATCAATTAAAAAGAAAACAAAAACAAAAACCCCCAAAAGGCAGACTTGATGGACCACTGAGTCTTTTTCTGGCATCAGTTTCCCATGTTTTTATGAAAACCACTCTGCTATTCCAGTGAATTCCAGCAAGAAAGCTCAACTCAATTCTATTCACAGCTGCCATTTCACATATTACTTAATAAGCTGCACTCTTAAGAAGTAAGAATATGGGTACACTTTATATAAAACACACCATCATCTAGTGCAGATTCCAGATTAATATCCACTTGATGACAAAGCAGGTTTATTTCTGTGAAACTAGAATAACCAATACATCCTAATTTTTTAAGAAGTCTCTCATGTGCTGGCTAGAAATTCCTCTTTGAATTTTTTTTTTAAATAGCTGTTGAAAATGAGGAGATATTATACCATGAAAAATATTTCCTGGGGTGGGGATGGGAGAGAAATAATAGTGAAAAGTGAGGTAAGCACTCAAGTGTATCCCTGCTATTCTTGATTTCAAAGGCCAGTCAAGGCTTTTTGACAACTATGTAGCAAAAATCTTACAAACGGTATCTTTTTTTCAGGCCTTAGGGTTACAATAATTTATTTTTATTATTTTGAACCATGGATGTAATTTGATGATCTTGTAAACTGCTGGCAGAATTTGAACAGATATATAAAGAATAAATCAGCTGTCCTTTCGTGACATGCCATGACCGGTTCACCCAGTATGCTAAACTAAAATATAGTTTATTTGTAAACCAGGACTGATGGCTTAGTTTGTTGGGTGAATCCAGGAATTTGCTTTTTGGGACACAAACCTTGGATAAAGCACTGCTGTCTTCAGCCAGCATCTCAAAACAGGACACCTCAATCTTTTGTGGAAGATTGCTCTTCTGTTCATGTCTAGATCCCAAAGCAACGCAAATCATATTTCTGCTTGCAAATGGCAGAAGTGGAGACGCTGCTATTTAAAAAAAAAAAAGCATTTCGTTATATTTCTGCGGGGAGGGAGAAGGTAGAGGCAGGTATGTCGACAGATGCGATCCCGTGGAAAAGACTAGGACTACGCTTCCCAGCTCTCCCCGGGGCAGGGGCGTGGAGAAGCTCCGGAGGAGGTGTCTGAAGAAGAGGGGGCTTTGTGCTGCGGTGCACGGTGTCTGTAGAGTGTGGCGGCTGGTTCTCTTCTGCGGGTTGCGCTTGGTAGGCGCTGCGCGGGGTGGAGGGGGGCGGGCGAGCGAGCCTGGCTCTGGCTGCAGCCGACCGTCCAGAGGCAACCGGCGGGCTTGTTAAGGAAGACCGCTCCGCCCCAGCCATGCGTTTTCCAGCCCGGGCTGCTTGGGGTGAAAAGCATGCAACATGCTGCCGCTAAGCTCCCGGGTTTCCAGCACGAGCGCTGGAAGAAAGGGAGTCCGATTGTGCTGGGGGGGAGGAGGAGGCGGAGGGCGGGCATTTCCAAGGCCGGTCCTAGAGGGAGACAGAGATCTGTGCGCCTCGCTTCCCCGCGGCTCTAATTCTTAAAAAATTTTGGGGGGTTGCGCGCGTGGGGCGCTGGGGGAATCGGCGCGTGGAGCGAGAGGAAAGCAGAGCAGAGCGCGGGCTGACTGGGCGGGGAAGGAGTACCGGAGCAGCCAGGGAACGACTCGGCTGCAGCGCGCGGAGCTTGGTGGAGGAGCGGCGACGGTTTGGAGCTTGAAATCCAGCAGGAGAAACCCGGGCAGAGAGGTGGACCGATCTCCCCCGCTCCCCTTCCTCGAGGAAGGGCCGTCGCCATGGGCAATGCGGGGAGCATGGACTCTCAGCAGACGGACTTCAGGGCGCACAATCTACCCCTCAAGCTCCCGATGCCCGAACCGGGCGAGCTGGAAGAGAGATTCGCCGTCGTGCTGGTGAGTGCGGACCGAGTGGGCTTTTTGCCTCCCCCCTCCCCCCGATCCCGGTCCAGCGCGGCGCAGACAGCCCAATGGAGGAGGAAAACGGGGGTTTCCGTCAGCCCTTCTCTGTTTTTCCCCCCTAGCCTCCTTTTGCCAGCATGCGCCAGGCAGGCTCGGCAGGCAGCGGCGAGGGGGAGCGGTGGGGTCCCCATCCCGTCGCGATCTTTAGATGGGCTTTTATTTCGTCAGCCCAAAGGGAGGAGGGGAGGAAAGGGGCTCTGAATAGTACGTAGGAAATCGCCCTGTCTCTGCAGCAGCTGATCCATTGTTTGAAGCGGAGTGGGGCCAGGGGCGAGCTTCGCCAGAGAGTCGCTGTCCCCGTGCGAAGGGATGTGCAAAGGAACCGGGGAGCCTGCAATAAGTGCCTGGCTTTCTCCGGCACAGGCTTTCTTCAAAACGGACGGTGAAGCCCCTGGAGGGTTTGAAAAGTGTTACGATCCAGTGAGATCCGGGCTCCGCTTAAAGTTATTGCCTTCCAGGCGGCCATTCACTTCCTACAACTGGTTTGTTCCCAGCAAAGATCTGCATCTCATTTGCAAGCAGGGGTGGAAAAGGAAAAGCGGTCGGGAAAACCTGGAACAGTCGGGAAAATCATTCTCTCTTTGAATCCGGGTAGAAAACCTGACACCCCTTGTTGGTTATTAAGTTTTTAAAACTGGTCAGGGGAACGGATCCTATTCTATATACACCCATACTCCCAAACAAGCGTGACTGATCTTGGTGGCACTGATTTCAAGTCAAAGGATTTCACTTTATAGAAATATATTTTTAGTGCACTGGAAATGCACTAGGTTTGAGGTTTGGGGCTTTCCTTGTTATTTCTTGAATGATTAAGAGAAACTGCATATTGACAGCATCCACATCTCAGTTGCCCTTAGTCACTTTTGCTTTAGAAACATTTAAGGATCTTAACTAACTGTGTCTTCCTATAACATGGTGTATATAAGAGACTAATTTTTCTTCTCATTAGATCCACATTTTCAATAGATGATGCTGGGTAAATGATTGATGTGATGTTTAGTCCAGAGGTCTCCAACCTTGGCAACTTTATGAGGTGTGGACTTCAAATCCCAGAATTCCTCAGCCAGCCATGCTGGCTGAGGAATTCTGGGAATTGAAGTCCACACCTCTGGTTTAGTCCACAGATTGTCCACCTCTGGTTTAGTCCACCTCTGGTTTAGTCCACAGATTGCTTCCCCTTTTGAGTGCCATAACTTAATAACATTTGGCACAAGGTTTTATATGTTTTGTAAATCCATGTATGTATTCTAAGGAATCTCAGCATTTCTTTAAAATATTGAAGAAGTTAATTTGCTATTATTCTTGATACCTTTTTTGTGAATTTAACTTTGTAATACAGTATGAAAACTATAGATTATATCCATTGGCATTTATTTGTGTAGAATGTGCAAGCAACATTATACTTCCAATTGACATTGATAAAGGTTTTTTTAAATGGCTTCTGAGGTCAGTCTGTATACTAGTTTTAGAGGAGAGATGTATCAATTCTCAAAAACTTTGAGCTGGGGATTTTGTCCTCAATAGGGTTACAATAGTTCCTTTTTAAAATCTTTGGCATGCTAGTTTGTCAAAGCACAAATACTGTTGGAGTAGGGAGGCATGGACTCTTGAGCGCATATCCAGCAAGAAAAAAAAAAGTGCCTTGAAGGAAGCTGACAAAATTGCATTTACTTCTGGTTTGTACTTGCAACACTCTTGGTTTTGCAGTTTTATCCAGCTAGACGCTGTCTTGTAAAATTAGGCAAAAAAAGAAAAGAAAAAGAGGAACAATTAACTATGCAACAGAGGAAATTATTCTTTAAATGGAAACAATAATGAGCTAATGTCTGTGTAATGTCATGTGTTTGATGAAGCAGAAGAGCCAGGGTGGTATACTGTAATGAACTAGAATTGAGAAACTCCCAAGTTCAAATCCATACTTGATCATGAGCCCCTCTGGGTGATTTTGGGCCCCCAGTTTCTCAGTCCTAACCTACTTTGTAAGATGTTGAGATGATAAAATAGGTGGCCACTCTTGGAGGTGGATTGAGAGATAAAGGTATTTCTGATGCCTACTTTCATCCCGATGTCTCAGATCTCCTATCTGTTCCTGTTCTAGAGTATCATATTATATATTATGATGTAACAGTGATAATAAAGCATGTAGTGATATATGATGTATTGTTATCAAAGTCTTTCATTACTCATACCTGGCTGCATGGCTCATGTGTCTTTGTTTGGAAACATCTTTCTCCTTTATGGGGATTTACTCCCTCAAAATAAATTGGTGTTTTCAACATGCTCTTTAAATATATGGAAAATCTAAAGGCCTTGACAAGAACCTACGGAACTTCCAGGATGTGTGTAATCTATATAGTTATTGAACTTTGAGACAGCAAGTTTTCTGTGACACATTTGTTGAGCTACAGTTTACTCAGTTAACATAATCAAACGCTGAGCCATTAAATAACTGCATGGGCTTGGTTTGCGTAAGGTGCCAGGTTAAGGTATGATTGGTTACTTTGTGCTCATTGTGTCTTAAAAAATGTGTGAGAAATCTGATTCATAGATCTGAACTCATGAGTTGTACTAATTATTTTGACCTAGCATGTTATATGAACCCAGCCATTATGATTTGGATCCATGATGCCCAGAGTTCCTTGGGAGTTGGGCGTTGGGCGGCATACAAATTTAATAAATAATAATAATGACTTATGACAGTGTATTGTGTGAACCTAGCCAATTGTGATATTGGGTCGTCTGTGATCAAACAAATTATGACTTATTGTGAGGTATGAACCGGGTCTGAAACTTATAATAATATCTGTGATTGAGAATGGGTAGACCTTTGAACTGTATTTGGACAGTTTGAACGATGACATGCATAAAGTGGTTAGATCTGATTTGCTTAACCATCACCTGTTGAATAAGACAGAGTTGGCTAGAATCCCACATGTTAAGTCAAAAAGTCATAATAGTGATTTACAAACTATAATAGTTACACATCATGATATTCTAGAGCAGGGGTGTCAAACTCGTGTTGTCACAGCGTCGTCACGTGACGTATCACGACACTTTCCCCCCTTCACTAAATGGGGCATGGGCGTGGCCAGCATGTGATGCATCCAGCCCGCGGGCCACAAGTTTGACACCCCTGTTCTAGAGTCAAGCAACTTCAGCAAGAGCTTCACCTGTTGCTTAAAGCTATGTATGGCTTTATTGAATAAATCTCAGTTGGATGGGTATAAATAAATATTCATAGATTACAAATTCTGCACCCAGAAAGTAAAAATAAAGAGTAAAAATGTAATAAGTAAAATATAAAGTAAATCTGTAAAGAAATTCTGAAAGTAAAAAAGGCAAGTAAATCTGAAAGTAAAAATGTAAAGATGGTTTCTGTTTACTAAAACAGGTGGTGACTGTCTTGAAAAATGCAGCAAATGCATCGGAAAGGCATCTCTAGATACTCCTGGGTAGCTGGCCAAGGAAAAGTGTTAAAAGCATTTGGTATTACATGATAAGAGGTTTAGGATATCAGCCAGAGAAGAACTCTTCTACAAGAGATGGCTGTATGAAAATAAAAATGCTGGCATTGTTGCCAAAATCATTAAAAGAGGCAGGAAAAAGCACAGATCAAGTTGGGGCTTTTCATGCCAGAGGGCCTAGTTTTATCTTCATGATGTCCACGAAAAGCTGGGGAAAAGAAAACTCCTGAAATCTGGATAACTGGTGACAAGTAAGTGCATGGCAAGTCATTAAAATTCAGAAAGGCTTCACGTAGATGTTTTTCCCCCCTTTAAATCAGTGGCTAAGCTACAGCGTGTTGATGCAAAACCTTATTGGTTTTAAAACCATGGTTTTGTCCTCTGGTTTTAAAACCAATAGGGCAGTGATGGCTAACCTTTTCCGGACTGAGTGTCCAAAGCACGCGCAAACCCCCCAAATGCAATGCGCGCGCGGCCCCCCGCATGCGCCCCGCCCCCCATGTGCGCCCCCGCATGCACCCCCATGCATGCACGCACGTCCCCCCGCATGCCCCCCACCCCACCCCCTGCATGTGTGGCAGAGACCCGAAGACCAGCTGGCCGGCGGGAGGCGCGGGAGCCGAACTGGGGCGATGGCTTGCATGCCCACAGCTCACGTGCCATAGGTTTGTCACCACTGCAATAGGGTTTTGCACCATACGGGAAACTAAAGAAGCTTAACCACTTGTAGCTTAACCACTGATCTAGTGGTTGTAGCTTAACCACTGCAGCTTGTAGCTTAACCACTGATTTAGTGATGGTTTATTTATTACTAGAGTTCATCAAACTCTGTTAACACTTTTCTTGTTGGGAGTAGGCACCTGTCCTTGTTCTCTGTGTAACATGGGTTTCTTCTTGTTCCAGATGGGATAACTTTTGTGTTACCCAAAACTATGTTCCGAATTCTGTGCACAAAGCAGCTGGTTGTTGGATCTACAGTAGTTACAAGCATTAATTGCTTTGAATACATGATGGAAACTGACCCATTTAAGAAATTCCCTTGGCATTTCAAAGAACTTTTGAAATGAGGTATTAGAAATTATTGAACAGGAGTGATGGAATAAGTGACAAGGTTTTTGCATTATCCTAAGCCACCATGTAATTGGTCCAGTTTTGGATTGAACCAGGGCTTACTACAATGTGCAGCATTGTGGAAACTACAGATGCTTTTCTATTTCTTTCTTTCTTTCTTTACTCCAAGGCAATGTCATAAAGGAACAGATCCGCATGGGGGGGGGGGGGTTGGATGTTTTTTTTTTCAAAATCTGAGCTGGTGGAATTGATAGAGATTTTCCTGGCACCACTTTTCTTTGACAATCTATGCTTTGTGGAAGAATATTAGAATGTTGAATAACCGTGAAGGCATCCAGCAGTCAAAGTAATTTGTATTTTTCCAACACTACTTATGACTGAAATGTCAAAGCTCTCATTTTTGGTAATCAAAAAGGTTGAGCAACCTAAATTGGGGTGGGGGGATCCTGCTAGCGCTTCCCCAATTTCGCTGACCTGCATTGCCTGACCTTTTATTTTTCATACTTGTATCTGAAAATGAATGGTGATGTATCTTTTCCCAAGCAATTCTGGTCGTATCTTTTCCAATTAACAAAGCCTGCAAGAATGTTGCTTTGTTTCTGACTAATTTAAGCTGTGTTTGAAGCGAGAAAGTAGCAGCAACAGCAGCACACTCTGCTTTCTTCTTTTTATCATGACAGAATTTCTATAATCAGCCAGGAGAAGATGCTAGCTGCTCCAAAATTTGTATTGCCTGTGAAAAAGAGTGAGAAACAAAGAAGCTGAGCTGGGTCTATCTCAGAGTGGTGGGGGGGGGGAAGATCCGTCAGGTTAAATTATTAAATTTAGCTGTATTTCACAGGGATTTTTTTTTAACTATGTATGTAAGTTTTGCTTCAGCTAGACCTTTGGGGTCTTGTTATCTCTTCCTTTATGCATGTCAAAACTCTTTTCAAAGCAAGTTTTTGTATCACTGGCTAAAGTAAATCATCTCTTAGTTGAGCTTGTCTCTTCCTGACTTAATTTTATGTTCATTTTTTTTGTTGTTGTTTGGGCAACACTATCAAGGTGGTTTGCAATTGCTTTTTCACTTTTCGACACTGCCTCAAGTTCTGGTAACTCCTGATGGTTTCCAACCTGAGTGCAGGTAGTCCTCGACTTACAACAGTTCACTTAGTGACCGTTACAACAGCACTGAAATAAGTGACTTATGATCCTTTGCAGCATCCCCATGATCATGTGATCAAAATTTAGATAGCAATAGCAATAGCACTTAGACTTATATACTGCTTCACAGTGCTTTTACAGCCCTCTCTAAGCAGTTTACAGAGTCAGCCTCTTGCCCCCAACAATCTGGGTCCTCATTTTACCCACCTCGGAAGGATGTAAGGCTGAGTCAACCTTGAGCCTGGTGAGATTTGATCTGCCAAACTGCTGGCAGCCGGTGATCAGCAGAAGTAGCCTGCAGTACTGCACTCTAACCATTGCACCACCACGGCTCATATGCTTGGCAACTGGTTCATATTTATGACGGTTGCTGTGTCTCAGGGTCATGTGATTTTCTGACAAGCCAAGTCATTGGGGAGCCAGATTCACTTAACAACCGTGTCACTAATTTAACAACTTCAGTGATTCACTTAACGAATGTGGCAAGAAAAGTTGTAAAATGGAGCAAAACTCACTTAACAAATTTCTCACTTAGCAACATAAATTTTGGGTTCAATTGTGGTCGTAAGTTGAGGACTACCTGTACTAATCACAGCCAAGCCCTTTTGCTGTGAGGTTAGAAGTAAAAGACAATTTATCATTCTCAGGATGCATTAGGAATCTGTTGCCTGACTGACTGAACGTTTGAGAGATGATTTACTAGGATTTTCTTACAGGTTTACTTATCATTACCTGCCTAAGAAGGTATGGGTGGAAAGGGACTTTGGAGATCATCTAATTGAACCCATACTCATGTTAAGGTAAAGGTAAAGGTTCCCCCGCACATGCGTGCTAGTCTTTTCTGGCTCTAGGGGCGGTGCTCATCTCTGTTTCAAAGCCGAAGAGCCAGCACTGTCCAAAGACTTCTCTGTGGTCATGTGGCCGGCATGACTAAACACCGAAGACGCACGGAGCGCTATTACCTTCCCACCAAAGTGGTCCCTATTTTTCTACTTGCATTTTTTACGTGCTTTCGGACTGCTAGGTTGGCAGAAGCTGGGACAAGTAACGGGAGTTCACTCCGTTACGCGGCACTAGGGATTCGAACCGCTGAACTGCCGACCTTCTGATCGACAAACTCAGCGTCTTAGCCACTGAGCCACCGTGTCCCTTTACACTCATGTTAACCTATGTTAAAAAACAATTTGAATATGTGCAGAATGCAATTTCTTATCATTGTGAAATAACCTCAACATCTTATGAGAATTTGCGGAATATGACTTGGGCCCCCAAACTAATTTAATTCTGGAAACTAATCTCTGATGAAATGGCACCTTCATTTATGATTTCCTAGTTACTACCCCCTCCCAGAAACATAAAAAGAAGATGAAGAGGGGATGCTTTTGCCCAAATACCTTGCATGTGTATAAAAAGTAATGTCTGCTCGCATCTGTGAACGAGGCTTGTATAGCTCTTGCCAGCCTTATTCAGAATGGCCTTGTGCAGCCAGAAACACATGATTGGTTCTTACATCATTCCTTGTTCTGAATATTTCCTCTTTGTGTTTTTCATTCTTCTATTTGCGTTTTTTAAGAAGGGAGCTGGGAGAAGGAGGGTGTCTGAATTGCTCTTGCTCTTCTGGCTTGTGCACAAAACCTTTTGGGCTGGGACCCCAAGAGAATATAGCGGATGAGGCTGGGTTTCCAAATGGGTGTCCTCTCCCCCCCCCCAACCTGTAATAAAATGTAATGTTTCTGAAGGAAGACACGTGGCCAGAGGAGAAGGCGGAGGCCAGGGCTGAGGTTGTGGAAAGGATTGTGTACTCTAATGAGGTGCTGCTGATATTAAGTGATCACTGACTCGCACATTAGGGGTGTTTCTCACACGAATACCATTTCCTCTTTGGCAGGAACATTGCATTATGCAAGTGGCTATTGAATGTAGAGTTAACGTTGGGAAAAGAAGCAGAACGAGCTTTTCAAGCAGAGATCAGATTAAAGTGATTAGTTCTCATGTGCATGCTTTTAAAAGTCTAAATCTACAAACTCGCCCCTCTCTAGCTTGGTGATGTTTTGTTTTATGTTTTAAAGTTTTGACATAATGTGAACAGATGCCCAGGCCTATCTAGCAAAAGTCTCAAAACAGACTTTGTATGCCTGCATTGTATGATGGGAGGCATGTGTCTGAATTCAGTGATTCCTTCTTGGCTTGAAGGAAGGGTATGAGATGATACACCAGCAGCTTCCTCATGGAGTTCATTGGAGGCAGAAGATATGGATGTGCAGGCTATTGCATTATAGCACCACCGCTAAGAATCCTATGGAACAGACACCAATCTCTTACTTCGTAAGTGTTTGATCCCTTAGTTTGAATTAAGGGATAAATATAATGGACTCTAATTCCTTTGAGATTGGTTATCAAATAATCCTGAAGTGGATGTGATGTGATGTATTGACAATGTAGCTTCTCTCTTGTTTTTGGTAACTTGTGAAGAGAAGCCTTCTGAGCCTAACCATAATTTGTATAATTTCTATGGGAGAGGTAGTGCAGTTGGAATAGTTAATTAGCCGACTAATTAAAGATAGGCTACTATCTTTAATTAATTTATCTACTCTACCCAGAGAGGGTTTGAGAAGACATGTCTCTCTGGGAGGATATTTTAGTTGTTGTAGGATTTGGCAAATACTCGCACTACTTTACTTGTGATGGCTTCTCTTAATTGATTAGTCCATGGCTGGATTCATAAGGTATTATGAACAAAGTCATAGACTTTGTTCACATGACATACTAACCGTGAAATTTACTAAATGATTTACTCAGACAATTTGATGACATTTTGCAACATATAGAACGATCAAGTAAAAGTGTTCATGTAATGTTGGATTATATATTGAAAATCCAGAGTTTATTAATTTATATGAAGAATTTTAAATTTATTGAGCTTGGAGCACTGCCGAAAGATTGATTTAGCTTCGTTGGAAGCTACTCTGGACTTGAAGTCTTGATGCATTTTGCTGTTGGCCTTTGAATTTGCTATTTATCAATGGAACAGAAAAAGTGATCAGTATGACTCTGTATGGACAATGTTTAATTTAATGTTTAAAATCTGAGTAGCTGAAATGTGTGTGTGATATGTTTAGGTTTTGTATGAATTTCCCCCTTTTAAGGATTTTTGGGGAAGGGGTATATTTTTGCATGGTTTTGCATTTTTTTCCAATAACTTTTTGGTTTTTGTACTTTCAGAGGTAGGTTAATTATCAGACCTTTATCTTTCATTTTCCCACTGGCAAGTAAAATAATACCGTGTTTCCCCGAAAATAAGACAGGGGCTTATATTTTTTTGAACCCCAAAATATGGCCTTGGCCTTATTATCGGGGGGGGGCTTATTATTTTGGGGGTGCAGTAGGCGGCGAGCGTGGGACTGGATGTCCCATCGCCGCTGCCCCCCTCCCTGCTGCCACCGCCTCGTGGAGCAGGACTCAGCAAGGCTTGTTGTGCCGTTGCATGCCCGAACTGCAGGACTGCCGCAAGCTTCATCATACCGGCACAGCTGGGGTCCTGCTGCCATTGGTGCATGCAATGGCACAACAGGCCTTGCAGAGTCCTGCTCCACGAGGCGGTGGCAGCAGGGAGGGGGGCAGCGGCGATGGGACATCCAGTCCCACGCTCGCCGCCTACTGCACCCCCAAAATAATAAGGGTATAAGAGGCAGCATAATAATAAGAGGCAGCAGCGGTGGCGTGACGAGTCTCACAGAGACTCATTTCTGGCAGGTGGAACATGTTGGGCCGCGAGACGCGTGTCCTACCTGACACTTGTAGCTCCATCACATTCCTCGGTGTTGTGTCCAGAGAAGCCCATTGTAAAAGAAAACTTCTTGCGAGTTCAATCAAACTTCTCGAACTCGTGAGAAGTTTTCTTTTACAATGAGCTTCTCTGGACACAATGCCGAGGAACATGACGGAGCTACAAGTGTCAGGTAGGACGTGCGTCTCGCGGTGGGGCGCAATTTGGGGGTGGCAGGTCGGGCCAGGCGGAGCGGGGCGGGCCGCGAGGCGCGTCCTACCTGGGCCTTGTAGCTCCGTTGCGTTCCTCGGTGTTGTGTCCACTGACCCTCCCCCGCCTCCGGCTCTCGAGCGAAGCGGGAGGGAGAAGAAACTCTCGCGGGCTGCCTGAGGAAGCCAAGCTCACAGTCAAACTTCTAGCCAGGCTCAGCGGCAGAAGCAGCCGGGCACGCGCTTGTCTCTTCCAAACTCACTCTCTCAGCGCGGGGGTGGGGGAGTGCACGTAAGACACAGCACCAGGAGAAGGAAACTTTTGGCTGCATGCTGGACGCAAGAAATCTTTCTCCCCTTTTGCTCCGAGGCTGCGCAGGGGCGATAAGTCTCACTAGGACTCATTTCTGACGGAGTTTGGAAGAGGGAAAGATCTCTTGCGTGCAGCGTGCAGCCAAAAGGTTCCTTGTCCCTGGTGCTGTGTCTTACGTG
>QLTV01002719.1:961400-976528 GCA_003457575.1 Thermophis baileyi | reverse complement strand
TGAGGCCACCACACACTCTCTCTCTCTCTCTCTCTCTCTCTCTCTCTCTCTCTCTCTCTCTCTCTCTCTCTCTCTCTCTCTCTCTCTCTCTCTCTCTCTCTCTCTGTGTGTGTGTGTGTGTGTGTGTGTGTGCTTGCTTTACTTGTGCTGGGCTAAATAGGCTTGCTGTTTCTTTCTCTTTATATTTATTTATTAAATTTATTTGCTGCCTATCTCGCAGGCAGCTTACAACAATAAAAAGATATGAGAACAGTGTAAACAAAATAGAAGTAAAATAATAGAACAATAAAGTAAAGAATGAAAAAGAACACGAGAACACACCAATATGATAACAAAAAGATGGATGGGAGGAGAGCAGAGAGCAAGGAGGCTAATGCCACTAATATTGTGTTGTTGTATACTCAAGCTGGGTTCAAGGAACTTTTTTTTACAGGTGGGTATATTATTCTAAATGTCTGCATTGGTCAAAGGCAATTTTTAAAAAACAAAAACAAAACCTGAACGTACTAATATTGTAACTCCAAATACATACATGACTTGAGTTTTACTTTCATGCTGATTCTGCACTGTGATGCCGGTGATAATTCTGGGAGTGAACTATAAGCCAGTGTTCTCGGGAAAGCATGTCAAGAAAATTATGTTCCATTTATAAGAAGGCCACTATTTAGTCTAGTGTTCCTGCAGAAATTGACATAAGAAGAGTTAATAATGTCATTTGGTAGGATTTACAGTCATTTAACACAATGAGGGTGGTCAATAGCTATGCCTTGAGGCTCTCTTGAGTGTGAATTGTCCTGTGAAGAGAATAATTGTTCAGTACATCACAAAATCTTAGAGCATGATTAGAGGAGATAGCTCTGCTGATTTCCTATAAAATGGCTTTGGGAGTGGACGTTGACATTGCTAGTCTGCAGTCTTCATTTAAAACAGTCTTGTGTTTGTTTTTTAAATTAACAATTTATTTCTTGACAGGACTAATTTCTTATCTTTTTCCTGAGGTAGGTTCAGAGATAACAGAAAAGCACTAGAGGTTTCTGTGAGGAAGATATAAAATACCTTCCCCCATAAATGTAAGTTCATGCTAAACCATACTTTCTTCAATAAGTCATTAGCTCCTCAGAATGAGTGAACCGCGTGTAGAATTTGAGGACAGACTCTAACCTAGGATTGAGTCTGCTGTAGTCATGCCTAGTTTGGACGTTCTTTCAAGCGATATCACTTACATCAGGGGTGTGAAACACGCGGCCCGTAGGCCGGATATGGCCCGTGCAGGCCACGCCCACCCCAGCTCCGCAAGAAGAAAAACAATCCCGATACGTCACGATATGGCCCGTGATGCAATTGGGTTTGACACCCCTAATTTACATTGTCATTGTCCATGCAGTGGGGATAGCAATTTTAAAATGAAACCCCAACCAGACTACCTCTCTGGTTACCATTTTATTTCCTCGTACAGGTTGTGCAAAATAAACTACAGTGCACAGTTTGGGGACCTGATTTGAATTCGGATTAAGAACTGGAACTCACATTGATTTTCCTTTGTCATATACAGTAGGTGGTATTTGGTTGCACTGAGATTTCTCCCCAAAAAAGTATTTCTTTTAATTAAAAAGATAAATGGGGAAGTTGGCAAGTTGCAAAACAAAGCAGCTGTCACTAGCATCTTTCAGATAATATTTTGGGTGCCCCAGAAGTGCTAAGGGGATGTTAGAAGGCATCCTAGGAGTCGTGTGGTTCTCCTTCTGGACAGAGAACACTTTATTCTCTTTTGGAGGTAGGTTAGTCTTCCATGGCAGTTGGGCTCTCCCAAGTTCCAGATGTACCCCCAGCACCCAAACGTTGGCCTATCCTGCCCCATTGAAAATTAATAATATCTGCGTTTCTTCTCCCACCAAGGAGTGAAATATCTCTCTTAGAGAATATTGATGCAAGACATATCTTTTAGCTTTTTGCAACAGTAAAAGCAGACAGTGCAAAAACAATTAAATGTTGGACAATTACAATGTTTAATGTTACGGTGCTATTATATTACATGTGCTGAAGGTATAAAATAATTCATGTATTTCTTTTGGACATGGTCACTCTGCTGTACAGGGAAGCATTTTGGCGATACACAAACATGCCTATTTCTTGCTTTCTAGAAAGACTTTTAATTCATCTGCAAAATTCTTCATTTTTTTTCATAATGGAATTGGGTATTGAGAAATTAGTTGTTTTGGAAGGAGGCATGGGGGAGAGTGCTTTCTGTTTGGTTTGTCCGTGATTTTCTTGACGTATCTGACCTCACCCATTGATGAAAATGGCTACTTGGGAAGTGTTAAAATTATAAGCACACAGTAGATCCTTCCTCGTCTCCTAAAATTCTCTTTGGAGAATTACGTATAATAGGAGGGTTAGGGTTGAAATTAGTTTTGAGCAGCAAAAAGATCTTACAGATGTTCCAGCTTCATCCAACAGAACCAGCTGCAAGATTTTGGTTGATGGTAAGAGGGTGGAAATCAACAGCAAAAGAGTGCAAAGTCACTTTTACATCATTGCACTGTCAAACAGCAATTGGAAATCAGAATAGGGTTCCCTGATGGAACTACTGCTGGAGCCTTTCCTTCTGATGAGTATAATCTGTTTCGGTATATATTTTGAGAACTATATCTCTGTGTTTATGTAAAGTGTTCAAGTTATCTCAAGGATATGACATTTTCTTGCCCAATCAAGTAAAGTACCCTTGACACAGCAATTATTACTACATCCTTGATACAGACTGTCTCGTCATTTTCTCTCACACATATATACGCCCTTGCGTACATTCTTTTTAACCATGTCATTAGCATATTATAATCATAAGATCAAAGTATCCTGAGCTTTTGGATCTTGATCTAGAGAACTGTGTGAAAGGCGATAATAGCTGTAGCACTCTTGCAAGAGTTGACTCATCAGAACAATATTAATAGCTTTTGCAATTCCTTTACCTGCATCCAGCAGAAATCACATGGAGTCTTTCAGCCCAAAAACAGAGAAAGGAGGACATTCCGTGTGTGAAATAGAATTAAAAAAATAAAATGAAAAAGAGCCCAGACCCTTCACAGTTGTATAGGGTTTAGAAATACAGGTAGTCCTCAACTTAAAACAGTTCATTTAGTGACTGTTTGAAGTTACAACGGCACTGAAAAAAGTGACATGACCATTTTCACACTTATGACCATTGTGGCATCCCCATGGTCATGTGACAAACATTTGGATGCTTGGCAACTGACTCATATTTATGACGGTTACGGTGTCCCAGGGTTATGTGGTCACTTTTTGCAACCTTCTGACAAGCAAAGTCAATGGGGAAGCCAGATTCACTTAACAACCGTGTTACTAATTTGACAACTGCAGTGGTTTGTTTAACCGCGGCAAGGAAAGTCATAAAATCGGGCAAAAATCACTTAACAAATGTCTCACAACAACAGAAATTTGGGGTTCAATTGCGTGTTATCTGTATATAATTCTTATTATGTTGCTACAGATTTTTTCAGTAATTGGTGAACTGATATTGTTTTGAAATTTCTTTATTTATTAAATTTAAATTCTACCCATCTGCCAGTTCAAGGTGACTCTGAGCGGCCAAGTAATCTTTGGATTCTGTTGTGTCTTTTAAAAAAGATGCGCAGTGTAGACACTAGCAACAAAGTAAGTTATTAGCTATACTGTTCAAAATGTTGGAGATTGTTACGACTCCTAACTTTTTCATCTTCCTATGTCATGTTAACTGTTCTGTGAAGCGCACTCTGTGTGTTCTGTCAGCTTCTTTCTCTGCTGTTTTTGTAGGGTGGAAGCTGTCTTCCGAAACCACAAATCTCAAGAAAGAAATGTATATGAATATGAAATGTTTTGAATGAGAGTTCTGCAAATTGCCCCTCGGGGCCTGGAGAAGGGAAGAGGACACCCTTAATCTCACTTTGGAGGGGAGGGAAAAAGCCGTTTCCATGGCATTCAGCTTAGGAGGGCAAAGGGCTCTTGATTGACAGATGCTTTTCCATCTTTTTGGGATCGGGGGAACTGCCTTGCTGAAGGACTTAACCCTGTGAAGAGAACTGCCCTTCTCTTTCAAAGGATTGGAAGAAGCAGCGGAAACAGGATTTTGTATGGAGGTGAAGACTGAGGTTTCATTGATGAGGCAGAGCTGTGAGAGGCCAGAAGTGAGGCATGGATCTTGGAACTCAAGGCTGTTTTGGAAGTGGGTGGGCGAGAGGGCCCAAGGAAAAAATTCAAGTGGAATCCGATTTATTGTAGTGACTGACACAGAGCCAAGTAGGTTAGGCCAGGGCTCAGTGTTTTCTGGGATACTAAGCAAAATTGAGGACCTGGATCCTATTGAAGTCTAACATTGCTCTACTCTGGAAGTTAGTCAGTGACCAGGCTGAAGGAACGATGTTCCTCCAGATCTTGCTAAATTGTGATTCCCAGCAGCCCAGACAGTATAGCCAGTGATGGGAGCTGCTGGGAAGAGTCCACAACATCTGGGAGTCCCATAGGTTTCCCACCCTCCATTTATAATGTAGTTTGGAAGTCCCTGGACATAACTTTCAAAGGCATTAATGGTTGAACCGAAAAGGTCTGGTTTAGAACCCTAAAGGCCACTGTGAGTTGCATGATAGCCAAAAGGCAAGAGGTGAGTGTATTAAAATATTTACTATGTAAGTCCTTGACTTACGACCACAAATGAATCCAAAATTTCCATTGCTAAGTGAGACAGTTGTTAAGTGAGTTTTGCCCCATTTTAAGATCTTTCTTGTCACAGTTGTTAAGTGAATCACTGCATATTAAATTGGTAACACTGTTGTTAAGTGAATCTGGTTTCCCCATTGACTTTGCTCGTCAGAAGGTTGCAAAAGGTGATCACATGAGCCAGGGACATTGCAACCATCATAAACACGAGCCAGTTGCTAATGGTTGTAAGTCAGGGGCGTCAAACTGGTGGCCCGCGGGTCGGATGCGCCACGCCCACCCCAGCTCTGCGAAGGGCACGATACATTCCATGACGGCAACATAAGTCAACGGCCTATCTGTATTGGCCATGGCAGAGGTTATCATAGCAACTGAGTGCTTTGCAGGTTCTGCTTATTCTGAATCCAAAGAGGCAAGGTATTCCTTAATTAGCTTTCACTTCACATACATTCCAAATGAAATTCCTCCTGACTTCATGATTACAGTGTTAGCTAACTGCTGGGTGTGTTATCTGTGTAGAAATCCAGAAGGAGTCACTTACAGGCCAGAATCTGGGTGGGCCTCGTCAGTACTCAAGCATGGGATTCCTGCCATAAACTGAAATGCAAGCCGTTTTGGGGTTGGGTGTGTTTTTCAACCGGAGAATATGTGTAAGAGTTCACATGGTCCGATTTCAGTGGGAGAGGAAACGTTTTTCCTGGTCTCTCTGGAAGGCTTGAAAACAAGCTGCTTAAAATGTAGGATTAGGAACAGGCACAGGAGGGCTTCCTTGCGTTTCCCTGCATCCAAGCATCAGTCTTGGGCTACTGCTGCGCATCTTGGTGGGCGTGCTGAGTAAAGGTGAACAGCATTGATTTTTGCAGGTTAATGATACAGAAGTTAATTATCCTGCAAGGGCCTCTGCTGTTGAGCAGAGTTCAGTAGCAAATTTGCAATCATGACATGGGTGAGATAATTAAAAGCTGACAAGATCCAGACAAATAGTTTTAAACGGTGATAAAGGTGACCTTTAGTGGAGGCAATTAATTGTTCATATACTGTAAATGAGAAGAGAAAATCTCTGCTTGGAAGCATCATGTGCCTCTTCCCCCTCCCTCACCCCCCTGGCTGAAGATGTCCTGCCTTTATAAGCATTTAAGAGGAACCTTATTTCTTGGTGGTTGTTGGTTTTTTTTTTTTGCATTGTTCGGCTGGGAGAAGGAAACTCTGGCAGGGTTTCAACACCCTTATTTTACATTCACCTCTCTCCTCAAATAGATGTTTTATTCCTTAATGTGGATGCAGCATAGCTTTGATCATTGCGCTTTCAGATATTGCTGGGAGAATTACACCCAGGGTTAAAAAAAAAAAAAAAAGATGGCAGCCACAACTGTGATTGAAACTTTCCCCTTTTTTATGTGTGTCAAATAGAAAAAGGGGGCAGGGCTTTAGGGGCACGGTTATAGTGGCCAGCTTTACTTTTTTTGAATTCCCCTGAATCCCCTGCTGATGCCACTGATGGTAAAACCATCAAAATAAGCTCCTTTCATTCTTCTTTTGCAATCTTCTTGGTAGAAAACAGAATAGGCCAGTTGCCTGCAATTATGGGCAAAGATAATCTGAAGCACCAAGCAATTGATTCCTTCTCATCACTGATAGGATATTTTCGCCTTCTGTCTTGCTCTTCCTCTAAGGATTAATGTATAGACACCAGCTTTATGAACAAACAAAAAATATCTGGTAAGATTTAACATTTAAATTATATTATATAAATTAAATTATATAAAACTAGCTGATACCCGTGCTTCGCTACGAATCTATGTGATGGGGCTTGATAAATTGTCAGTTAAAGCTTGAAAATTAATGAGTAGTTAAAAAAGGGACTGTATTATTTCGTTAGAGATGGTAAGCTAAGGTTCTGTTACAGATGAAGACATTATTGTAAGTGTAACAACAATGAAATAGATGGGTTTAAGCCCTTTAGAGGTATCAGCAATATGCTGTGTTTTGTCAGTTGTACATCTCCAATAAGCGGCATAGCATAGACTTTAAATTTATCCCTCAGATGAATTGCTCAGGACCTCCCTGTAAACAACATTCCTGGTTTTGCTCTCTAGCTGGAGGATGACCAAGCGGGGGGGGAGGGAATCTGTCTCTGCCTAGCAGCATCCATGGGTATGCATCTGGCTAGCGTGGCTTAGCTCAACTGTTCTGTAGTAAAGCTGCTTGCTGCTGTGAAAGCAAAAGCGAAACTGAAACTTCTCTGCTTGTGTTTTGCATTTGGATCAGATTTCTTTTCAGGTGGGGAGGGGGGAGTAGAACTCCTTAGCATCAGAGCTTGTTAATATTAATATAAGAAATACTCATGCTGCGATGGTCATTTTGAAAAATCCTTTCTTAGTGAGCACCTAGAAGCCAAGAGGAACATATGTGGCAAATTTCAAGTTTGTAGGCTTTACGGTTCTGGAGATTTCGTGATTAATGCGTGAGTGGTTTTCGCTTTTATATATATAGATAGATGGAAGCCCCCAAAACAGAAGGAGTCTGGTAGCATCTTTTCTAATGAATAAATAGTAAACAGTGTAAGCTTTCTTGAACTGTAGCTCGTTTCATCATATAGTGGTTAAACTGATGTAGGATTTAAATTGAGATGAAGCAAGGGAAGAAGACAAAGGGTGGCTAATATGCAGTTGCAGGTTACATGCGAGACAGATTACAAGTACCTCATCACTTAGCAATTGCAATGTGTTGCATTGTGTTTATTAAGGACTTCTGAGTGAGCCAAAGTGATATACATGAGGTCTGCCTTCTCTTGATTTAACTCATCACTTAGCAATTGCAATGTGTTGCATTGTGTTTATTAAGGACTTCTGAGTGAGCCAAAGTGATATACATGAGGTCTGCCTTCTCTTGATCGCTAATGCTGATGTAGTTTCGGGTTTTGTTTTTTCCCCCAGAACAGCTTCCTTGAGGTCTGTAATCAAGTTTTGTAATGGGTCTTTAACCCATTACAATTGTTAATTGATGAGGCACTTGTAATCTGTCTCACATGCAACTTGCATCTGCATAACCAACCGGTCATACCCTTCTTTTCTTCCCCTGCCTGACCCCAATTTAATCCTACATCAGTCAGCCCACTCTATGCGACTGATAGAGCTGCAGCTGACGAAACACATTGCCTCTTAATGTGTTAGTGGAAAAAGTGTTATCAGGCTCCTGATTGCTGGCTACTATTTATTAGCATGGTTCTTCTACGGTGTATAAAATGAAAGCCTAGTATTTGCAAGTCTGCATTAAAAAGTAAGGCCAAGATGTGTTTTAGATCCAATTTTGTAAATAATAATAATAATCATCTTGATTCTTTATGACATATTTTCCTAGTGACCTTTATCCTGTTCCTCCCCCCACTTTTCATATTCATTATTCCCTTCATTGTTCTCTTGTTTTGATCCAGGCAGATGTTGTTTTCCATGAAAGTGATGTTCCTTGGTTCCTTTCAGGGGTGGGAGGGCGACGCACAATTACATTCTATTGCTGTAGAAATAGGATGAAAGATTTAGGTGTAAGGGTTTCCCCCCCTTCTTTTTCTTAACATTGGTTAAGACCTTGAGTCTTAAGGTACTGTATTGATTAAGCCCTTATTTCCCCCCCCCCAACTACTTAAGCTTAGCTCACCTCCTCTGATCTTGTCGCTTGGTTGCTATCATTTTCATGTAAGTACCTGCCATTTCTCTTTATGCATCAGAGAATGACCAAAGAAAATGACTTCTACTTGTATTGCTGATTGCTTTCTCAACAGATTTTGCTGGCAATTGGCCCTTGTGTTAGGAGATCCCTTTTCGCCTTTCTCTTAATATTTGCAAATAAAGTCCGTTTCCTTTTTTATCTTTCTTCTTGTCCATCTGGTCGGGTTTTTTTGGCAGATGCTTGTCTAGGAGCATGTGTGGTATATGCTGATCTTTGGAGGAAGAAAGAAAATAAATTTGTTCCAGATGTCTTTCCAATGTGTAAAATATATTTTGTGTTCCTTAAGTTATTATGTTCCTTGGATATTGCTGTTGCAAGTGATAATCTCTTTCACAAGTTACGTAAAAATAAGCCATGTTAATTTAAGCCACATAGTGGCTATCATAAGCCATCCAGCAGTGGGGGTCCCAAAAGTTTAATACTGCTGATCATGTCTGTAATCACCACCAGAAATTATCATGCCAACATCCTTATCTGTGGTTCTTGGCCTTATCTGGTGTAGGAAAAGGTTCAGCGGAAACTTGTGAAGATTTAGAGAGTCTTCTTCAGTGCATTGAAAGACTTGGATTGTTTGGAGAAGTATGCTGGTTAATACGCATGAGGGGCACTTTCCTTATCTCATATATGCCAGGCTTGACTTGAATGAGTGGTAGCAAAGTATTAGAGGCTATCCTATAAAATAATGGCATTTTTAAAACATGAAGAGGCTAGTGTGAAGTTTCCCAAACTCTGAAAGATAGATACTGTAGTACATATTCATATTCATGACTATCAAATGAGCTTCTAGGCTGTATGGGTATTTTAATTTTAATTTCCTGAATTTAAGATCAACAATCTTAACAATAAAACTGCTTGGTGGTTTCATTCTGTCTGCTGCAATTACAATCCAAAGACTTGCTGTAAACTAATAGAAAATATTACAACAGGGTCATCATATTCTATGATAAAACAATGTCAGACTGCTTGCACTTTGATATGAAATTGCCAAATGATTAAATTAAAGCTATATAGTGTGAAAAAATGCAGTGGCTTGGCATAAAAATGTCATTTGCCAGAGCCTATTGCAAAGTACCGGTATATATATATGTACTTTGAATTAAAGCAATTCAAAAAAGTCACCATGTGTGATAAAGTGGTTTGATTTGAAAGCCATGGTTTAGCACTCTGTTATGAACCTGGAGTAATACTGATGTTTTATGGGTAGAACGATCCCAAATAGATCAAGTTATATGCTGATCCTGGATTAGATTATCTATGAAAAACTTCATAGATAATTAAGGATTATCTATGAAGGATTTAATCAAGTGTCAGACACTGTGCTAGTTTCTAAACACAGTATGCTAAATAAGAAAGAAACATTGTCACTCAGTAATCCAGTTTTTCTTGAAAACTGTACCAAAATTCTAATCTTCCTTTCCTAATTATGTCTTATAATTATGAATATTTGAAAATGTGAAGTATAGACTTGCCTGGTTTCTTACAACTCATTTCTGTGGCTTAATCCCTCTAGGCCTTGTAGATTTAATCCCCCCCCCCCAGTTCTGCAGAATAGGTTTTCATTTGTATTTGTTAGTTCCATAATCTACCAAGAAATTACACTACATATGAATAGCACCTCCCACGCATATGTGAACCTAAATTTGGCAGTAGTAAAAAAACCTCATGTAACTTTCTATTTTTTTCCTACTTACTACTATTCATACATCTCAGTTTCACTGGTCCTGACTTAAATAGAGGATAATACTTACTCATTTTAAGGCAAACATGGTTGGGGCTGTTTAAATCCCCAAGGATGCTATTCCAGGAACCTATTGCAGGGGGCAGATGCCATGACACAGAAAGCAACATGCCTGCTAGGCAGGGGTGAAATGCTCCCGGTTCACTCTTACCTGTCGGTCGCCGTAGAGCCGGTTGCCAAGGTAGCGCGAGGTGCCGGCCACCCGCCCGGATGCCGCCATTTGGGTTCTTTTACCCTCTGTGAATGCACAGAACGCTTTGCGCATGCGCAGAGGGTAAAAGAACCCAAATGGCGGCGTCCAGGCGGCGTCCGGGTGGGTGGGCAGTGCCTCGCGCTACCTTGGCGACCAGCTCTACGGCGACCAACAGGTAAGAGTGATCTGGGAGCATTTCACCCCTGCTGCTAGGTCCCATAAAATGGTACTTTTATAAATGGGACTTGAAGCAGGCCAAATCTATTAGACCTTATAGAATGGAAACAATGGAGAACAATAGTCCGTCAAATTGCTATGTCCTATGCTATGTAGGGCTTTGTGGATGATAACCAGCACCTTGAATTGCACCTGGAAGCCTGCTTCATCTTCCACATAGAAGAGGTCTTACATGGATGTACCAAGGCACACTCATAAACATTTGTGCTGCTGCGTTCTGGACCAGCTGTAGCTTCTGAGTGTTCTACCAGTGAGGCCTCTTGCAGAGCTCATTGTAATAGTCCACATGTGAAGTAACCAGGACATGATCTTGAGGAAACAGCATGATTAAGTACACAAGATGAAACTGCACAAAAGCCTTCCTGGTCACAGCTGCTCATTTGTTCTTTGAGCTGTGAGTCCAGGAAAACCTACAAATTGCACAGCAGCTATGTCTGAGGAAATACAACCCCATTCAGAATTAAGGATGGAAAATTGCCAGAATCAGATACTCTGTGAACTGGACACACCCACTTGGATTTGCTGGGATTCAGTTTTAAGCCTGCTCCTCATCCTAATCAGATTCAGATTCCAACAGCCTCCTGGACTGAGACAACATCATAGCCAGGGATTTTGATACAAAGCTGAATATCATCTGTGTAGTGATGATACCTGACCCCATGCTGATGGATGACCTTCTAATGGCTTCATGTAGACATTGAAAAGTCTTCCTGCTCTGATCCTCCACATCTCCTTCTCCAGAACTCATTCTGACACCTGAACCACAAAATGATGCTGATCATCAACCCAACCAGAGTCTCCTAGTCCATCCATCTAAAAACCATACGCTGATACCTTCTGAGCCTACAACCAGCAGTCACACACAGTTGCCATCTTAAAAAAAAAGAGTTAATAAAAACAAAGCAAAACACTTCAGAGTCCTCAAAAACATCCAATTGTGGTGGAATGTAGTCTGTATTCCCAGGAGGGAGGGAGTGCATTCAAGAGGAGTGAAAGATATTTTGAGTGGGTGGAAAAGAGTCAGAACAGCTCCGTCCTTCGAGTTCTCGCAACACATGTTTAATGATATAAGTAGTTTGCTTTAGTTTGGCAAGGTTTTGTTTATGGGCAAGGAACAATAAATGAAATTGCTTAGCAGAACCTCTGCACGTCTTCCTTGGTTTTTGGAGCCTGACATCAATATAGTATTAGTCTTTGCCCATCTGAGCTAACCATTATTCATTGGCAGTTGTGTTATATGTTACCTGGATATTTCTTTGTGTTTTGTTTGCTTATAGGTATCATCTTCAGTTCTGGGTTAAGGGGAACTGAGTGGATGAATAGAATTTTCACTTAAAGTGGAGGGTAGTTTGGGGTTTTTTTTTTAAAATTAAGTTGTTTATGCATGTTGCGCTAAAAGGTCTACCATCAGAGCAGAAATTGACTTTTCAACTGTTAATGTGGTAATTACTACTAGTATACTCTTGGAATTAATTTGAAGGGGAAAGCAAGGAATAAGTGTCAGGTTTGTTTGTGTCAGAAGCATCACTATTAAAATAAGGCATGCTATATGACATAAAATTTAAGTTATAAAATACAAGATTAAAATATGTACAAATTAAACAGATCTTGCCCAGAAACTACCGTAGCAACATTAACAACATTAATTGTGTTCTGTCATGCTGTGTCAAGTGTACACTGACAGGTACACATATGTATTGTTGTCTGCATGTCACCACAATTGCAAAAAGCAGAATCCACCAGATAGCTGCATTTGTTCAGAATGTCTCTGGATCTTGTTGTAGCTGTGCACAATCTATTCAATGACTTCCATACTTCCCAGCTTTTGTCAGACCCAGGTGCCAGCTCCTCCATTGGTTCCATCCAGTGTTGGTTCTTTGTAGCTTTCCATACAAAGATACTGTTTTTCTGTTTCAAATTCTTCAGTCTTCCGTCGACCTAAGAAAGCTTTTCCTGGATTTTAGTCTCTGATGAGCTGGTCATAGGCTATAGAGAGAGTGTTGTGTAGATATTGATATTTGAGTCTCTCTCTGTATGCTGCTGCTACTTCTCTGTGAACAGCAGATGGGACAATGCTGGCTAAGTGATAGATCTTATCTAGAGGGGTAGGTTTAAGGTAGGGGTTCCCAAATTTGGCAACTTTAAGACTTGTGGACTTCAACTCCCAGAAGAATTCTGAGAGTTGAAATCCACAAGTCTTAAAGTTGCCAAGTTTGAAGACCTCTGGTTTAAGGCATCCAGGAAAAATTCTGCTAGTTTCGTTCAGAGCAACATCTACTTTCCCAGTTGATTTGTACCAGACTGGGCAGGTGTATTTGCCTGCTGAGTAGTAAAGAATTAGAGCTGTTGCTTAAGGATCCGATAAATTGTCAGTAAATCAAATGATGATTGGATATCCTTAATTATAAGGGCTAATGTGGTCTAGTAGTAAGATGCTGACTTGGCAATAGGGAAACTCTGAGTTCTACCTCTCCTGTAGCCATGGAAGTGTTGTGGCTTGCTCCCGTCCCGTGCAGCTGCTCATGGATCCGGACGAACAGGAACAGTCCATAGGGTGGCAAGAGCGGTCTGTAGCACCGGCACCGGAGTCCGAGACCGAAGAGGAAGCAGGGCCAGAGGACGATGTGCAATCAGGGCCTTCTGCACCTCCTCAGCAGGAGTTCAGTGACTCCAGTGAAGAGGAGGGGCCTCTGATTGATGCCAGAGCACGCAGGGCAGCTAGCCGGCAAGAGTGGCTGTGTAGAAGGAGGTCTCCTCGAAAGTAAGCTTGCCGGCAGAGGGGCCACGCCCTAAGACTATATAAGGGTGGATCACACCACACACTTTTGCTGAAGACAATTTTGTTTGTATTCATCTTGGCTGCCTTCTGAACTTCGTCCCTATCAGTTGGATTGACTCCAGTCCGGGCTCTTGGCCAACTTCAGCAAGTAATGATTATTTGACGGACTAATTGACCTGCTTGTGTCTTTCACATTTGGAATCCCGGCCAAAGTGTTCTGTGCTTGAAAACAAACACTTTGGCAAAGAATTAGTATTCACTTTAATACTAAGCAATTATTAGTATTAAAGCCTTTTTGTTTAAAGAACAGTGTGTGTGTGTCGCTTTCTGGGGGTTTGCCGCGCTGGGTCAGAACAGGAAGTTCACTGAGTGACTGTGCCCAGACATTAGCTTTCAGTCCAAAAGATTGAATCGCTAAAAATGAGCAACAGATCTCCAAGTTGCATGGATTTTCCAGATTGTATTTATTTCTAAATAAACAACTAGTGTTCATGCCTAGCCTCAACTGAAATGAAGATCTGCAACTTTAGAAATGTTGCTTCCGGATAGTTGTCCGGAACTTGTATAGCTGGACTCTTGTGCATCTTTTGTTACAATATATTTGGGTTGGGGCAACCCATTTTGAGCTATAATGAATTTTAGATGGCATGAGATTGATTTTGCAGTTTTGTTTCTACAAAACAAAGCTTGGAATATAAATATTTAAACTTTTGGTAAATTTAGTATATCCATTTTTTGTGGAAATACCCCATCCCAAAAGACAAAGGAAAAAAATGGTTCCAGATTTTGATCTCGCCAGTCACTGAATGATTTCTTGTTCCCCCTTTGCTCTGCTTACTGAAGGAGTTGTTATCCTTTGACTTCAGCTCCTGGTAATTGCAGGAGATAGCACCGTGTCCTTGTTTTTTCTCAAATAATAATAATTATTTCATTGGAATGGAATGGAATTCGGCAATTCCATTGCTGCTTATGGAATATTTTTTTCAGCTTCCCAGTATATCTCACGGCCTTGAGATTTCCTAGTGCCGTGATGGCGAACCTATGGCACGGGTGCCACAGGTGGCACGCGGAGCCATATCTGAAGGCACGCGAGGCGTTGCCCTATGTCAGCTCCAGCATGCATGTGCATGCTGGCCAGCTGATTTTTGGGGTTCCGGAGGACGGGGGGAGGCCGTTCTCCCTCTCCCCAGGCTTCAGGAAAGCCCCCGGAGCCTGTGGATGGTGAAAAATGGACCCAACAGCCCAACCAGAAGTTCATTTCCGAACTTCCGGTTGGGCCGTTGGGCCGTTGGGCCATTTTTGGCCCTTTCTGAACTTCCGGTAGGCCTGTTGGGTCCGTTTTTCGCCATCTACAGGCTCTGGAGGCTTTCTTGAAGCCTGGGGAGGGCAAAAACGGCCTCCCCCCCCACCCAGCGGGCCGACTGGAAGTCCAGAGGTTTCAGTGAGGTCTGCGCGCATGCGCGGGGGGGGTTGTGCACGCATGCACGGGGGGAGGGCACTGCATTATGGGTGTGGGCATGCACGCACGCACTATCGCATGTGCACGTGCCCTTTTGGCACCCGAGGAAAAAAAGGTTCGCCATCACTGTCCTAGTGGTTTTCCATCCAAATATTAACCAGCAGAACTCTGTTGAGGCCAGTCAAAATTAATTAGATGCTGTGACCAGAACTGAGTGTGTTAGGTTAATGATATAGCCCTTCAAAAAAAGAGCACTTAAGCATTCACATCAAATGGAAGGGTAAAGAAA
>QLTV01002719.1:945315-956026 GCA_003457575.1 Thermophis baileyi | reverse complement strand
GATTCAGGAAGATGTTGAGACTCTGGAAAAAGTGCAGAGGAGAGCAACCAGGATGATTAGGAGACTGGAAACTAAAACGTATGAAGAACAGCTACAGGAATTGGGCATGGCTAGTCTAGTGAAGAGAAGGACCAGGGGAGACATGATAGTAGTGTTCCAATATTTGAGGGGCTGCCACAGAGAGGAGGGGGTCGAGCTATTTTCCAAAGCACCTGAAGGCCAGACAAGGAACAATGGATGGAAACTGATCAAGGAGAGATTCAAACTGGAAATAAGGAGGAACTTTCTGACAGTGAGAACGATCAACCAGTGGAACAGCTTGCCTTTGGAAGTTGTGGGAGCTTCAACACTTGAGACTTCCAAGAAGAGATTGGACTGCCATTTGTCGGAAATGGTGTAGGTCTCCTGCTTGAGCGGGGTGGGGGGTTGGAGTAGATGACCTACAAGGTCCCTTCCAACTCTGTTACTCTCTGTTACTCTGCTTTGTGTTTCCTGTCTGACCTGCAGGAAAGTCTTGGAGATCAGTATAAATCTCATGTCCCAGAGTTCCTCCACTTTTGCGCTTATCATATCTTAAGCAGGAGAAGTGTGAATAAATGATGTCATGCATTGTTCATTTGAGGTTATATTTACCTACTTTTAAGAATTGCTTAGGATCAGATGATGTTTACTGTCCTGCTACATAAAACCATATAACTCAAAGAGGGTGTATTTTCTTTTTCACAAATGGCTGTATATTCTGAGAAGAGTCAGTCAAGCCAAAGCAACATTTTTGGGCTCCTTCATAACAAATTCAGCACCTGAGAAGAATGGGTGGCATCATGGGAAGACTTTCCTCCTTTCCCTTTATTAGTTCAAGTTTAAATATCTTGTTTCAGCCAGGTATTTCCCATTTTAAACTGGCAGCTGTCCAGCATGCAAACATCCGCATGGATATTTGCGCAGATTATTCTTTTCTTTTCTGCCTGTGTAGAAAGACTACCAGAAAAAGGAAAGTAATGGTGAGAAAACTATCTTCATAATTGTTTATTTTAACTTCAAATGGGTGCCTGAAGTTGTATTAATCATAATTCTTTATTTAATAGACATGGAGAGGAATAAATAGAAGATTACAGATTTTATTTTGAATTGCTTCTCACTGTCAGCAATTATCAGTTGTGTTTCACAGGCGGAATAAGTCCAAAACTACCATTTAAGGATAACAGATTTTTTTTTAAAACCAAAGGTTAGTTGTAGTTTTGCTTGGGAAAATAAAAGGTTTTTTTTTTTCCATTTCCAAACAAAACAATTAAAATGTGCATTTCTTCTTCCAGATCACAGCCTAAACAGACCTAAAATATTTCCTCTAATTTAGAAAACGTTGATTAGATAGATATTTACTTTTCATAAATAAAAGGATGGGATGTTTAAACTCACCCACCTGATTCATCAGCTGCTGCTTTTTTGGGGGGGGGGGTGTCGTCTGGTAGCTGGAATCAAGTGAACACTGGAAATGTTCTGTCAGTGTTTGCAGTTGGCCTGCTTTTTCAGATGCGACATAGTTACATGTTCAAACTGGGTTGCCATGGCATTCTGACATGACTTGGCAAGATACACAGATGAAGAATCAAGCATCTCCAAGTGGTGGTAGAATGCGAAAAAGGGATGTGGGGCGGGGAATGGCGAGATTAGCAGCATTTTTGTTTTGCCAAGTACTGTACAGTGAAGATGTCTCTGATATGTATGTCTCAATTTAAATGTACAATATACACATGGCTGCAGTCCTAAAACCAATAATGGCAGAACCATTGGAACAAAAAAGAAAAAAAAAGAAAAGAAAAAAAGAAAGAAAGGCGGGAGGGAGGGAGGGAGACAGTGAGGCTCTTTGGAATAAATGGATTTGTATTGCAGGCAGTTTTTCAGTTCTCTGGTGAAATGTTTCATTGCAAAATGCAAATTCCCTGGTTCTCAGAACTGGCAACTGCAAATTTTCAAATGTAATTGAGTTAAACCTTCTGAGTAAAGCCATTAAATGTATAGCCATGGGTAGTACCAGCACAAAATGGTTTGCAGATGCTTTTTTTACTCCCTTAGGTACTTTGGAATAAACCATGAAAGATGCCCAGAATAACAATGGAGATTAAATAGCAATTTATGGATGCATAATTTTGCTTACTTATTGAAAGACATTGAGAGCCTAGATGGAATCCAAGTAAATATTGCAACTCCTAACTCATCCCTCAAATTTTGTCTTCAAAATGTATACATTATAGGACAGGGGATGCAGAGTGAGGGTTTATTAGATTACAATCATTGTGCAGTTGTAAATTTACAGTTGTAAATTGAGGTACACATATGACTGGATCCATTTTTCGGACATTTTTCCTGGCAGTTGTTAAGCAAATCATCCGATCATTAAGTGAATGCTGTGGTCGTTAAGCGTGCCCATTCTTTCCAAATGGTAGTTTTTGCCAGAAACCAGCAATAAATAAATAAATAAATCAGAAACCAGCAAAAAAATTGCAGGAAACTGGCAAAAAGAATCACAAATTATGATCGCATGACTGTGGGGCACTGCAACTGATCATGAAGGTTGCCAAGTACCTAGAATGTGGTCATGTGACACAAAGGGAGGGATGATATTTTACAATAGCCAGAAGTGCTTTGTGAGCCATGAAGTACCTTTTTTGAGGGTGTCGTAACACCAAATGGCCATAGATTAAGGACTACCTGTATCTAAAGCTCTTTTAGGTCTTAGCATCCTTCTTTAACCTCAACTCGTTCTGAACTTTCACTTGCCTAACCCCAGCTCTACAGTTCTACAAAGAGGATCAATTTAGTGAGTTTTCGACTGTTTTGTAAGCTGTTTAACTACTTAAGCTTCTTCTACTTTCCTCTATTTTCTACCTCATTGAAACGTTTTTGCAATTATACATTTTAAAAACTTAGGAATTCCTATCAATCTTGATGTTCTTTTTTCCCATTAGCTTCTACTGCCATGTGATCTACTTTCATTATTCCGAGTATATAATAATAATAATAATTCTTTTGTTAGAAGCCAAGATACATATTGACAATGCTCTGTTTTACTTTCCCTTAAAATGGTGTAATGTTCATTTGTTCATTTAAAAAAAAATCAGGATTGCAAAATTCTTTTATTTTTATATCTGAGCAGGGGCATTCAGTACAATTCTTCTTCCAATTCTTTTGCTCATGAACACATTTTATACTTTAATTGCTATATTTCAGTCATGGGAGTCACCCCACCAGCTCTCAATTATACCTACTGACACTAATTTGTAAGTCTCTCAAGAACATTCTGGTAATCTTGACCTGACCCATCCATCTTAAGTAATGTCTTACCCTTCTCCTATCACCATTTTTAAAAAAATATAATCATTTAAAATTCATCAAATCCCCATATCATATGCCCAACTGTGTAAGGTTTTGCTTCCTCATCACTGCCTCAAGGAAATCGGCCACTTGTGGTGTAGAACTGATTAATTGCCTCTTTGCAGACCACAGCAAAATCCATAATTCAAAAGATGTATCTCCTTTCTCTCTTTCTCACTGTCCAGTTTTTACAGCCATATATTACAACTGCTGAAAAGAACATTGCTTTAAGTTTTCTGTTTTTGGGGGGTTGAGTATAATAGCAATAGCAATAGCAATAGCAATAGCACTTGGACTTATATACCACTTCACAGTGCTTTACAGCCCTCTCTAAGCGGTTTACAGAGTCAGCATATTGCCCCCAACAATCTGGGTCCTCCTTTTACCCACCTCGGAAGGATGGAAGGCTGAGTCAACCTTGAGCCTGGTGAGAATCGAACCGTCGAACTGCAGCTAGCAGTCAGCTGAAGTAACCTGCAGTACTGCACTCTAACCACTGCGCCACCTCGGCTCTATAATATCCCTTTCTTTCATGAATTTGTCTGTTTTTCTAGTATTGCCTTCTTCATTCGTTTTGTTACTTTTCCAGCACACTGCCATTTTTTTTATCTGTTCTTGAGCCAAGAAAATAAAATTATTAAACCACCTTCACTTGCTTGCCCTCAAGTATAAATTCTCTGAGTTTATCTCTCTGCATAGGTTCATATGTCTTGGTCAGGCTGTAGCAAAAACTTTGGTTTTATGAAGAATGTGGGCAATAGCTTAGTAATTTATGCATTTTCTTGCTTCTCCATTTTTCAGTGCAAGTATACATTACCTTTTCCAGTCTTGGGGCCTTGCAGCCTTATTCCATATTTGTTGATGTAGAACTGTTAGTATTTTCTTCAGCTTTAACATTTCTGTGGGTAATTTCATTTGAATCTGATATTTTTATGGTAGACTGCTGTTTGTTTTCTCTGCAGTACCTCAGTTTTTACTGCAATTGGTTCCTCAATGTATTTGATCTTGTTTGCCAAAAGTTTCAGTTCAGTCTTTTAATCTTTTTAATATTGTTTGACTCCATCCTTTTCCTTGAATATGTTGACTATGCTAATCTTACCAGTGAATTTTTATGTGATCTTTTAAAGACTCTTTGCCCTTTTCTTGTTATATGCATCTATTTCTTGACTGTCTTTATTGATATATATATTTTCTTGTTCTTTCTTCCATTATATTGATAGTCTGGGTTCTGTTGTTACACATTTTTCTTTTTGCATCCTCTTTCTTTTGCTATCATGACAGCATGTCCTAAAATCCACGTGGATCTTCTTTTCTTTGAATTTTTTGGGGATACCTTTTTCCACTTTGTATTTCACAATATCTCCTAGCATTTCTAGGCTGACTGGATTGTACCTGTCGTATTATATAATTTATTTGATTCGGATGCTATTTATCCAGCAATGCTCACGTGTAAAGTTGCATTTCTGTTGCTTGAAACAGGTGTTGACAAGCAACAAAGATTCTCTTCACAGAACTTTATGAAAAATATTATGAAAAAAATTGCATTATTTATTTATCCAATCCAGATTTCTCAGATTATTCAACTTTTACTCAACAAAATAGTGGTACAAGCCTTCTAGAGGATGTACTGCTTTCACGCTTTGAGGAGAGATGCTTTTCATGGGCTGACATACTTTTCAAGGTAATTCTTTGCCATGCTTTATAGCAGCGGTTCTCAACCTGTGGGTCGCGACCCCTTTGGGGGTCAAACGACCCTTTCACAGGGGTCGCCTAAGCGTGCGCTAGCCCGCCACGCCTCCTTTGTCACCTCATCACGCACGGGGAGGGGGCAGGGAGGGGGTCGCGGCGGCGGGACGGGGGTCGGGGCATTAGGAAGGTTGAGAACCACTGCTTTATAGAGTCCTAATTTGTTAACAATTGGATGGAAGATTCTGTTGCAGTAAATACTTTTTCTTAGTGGAAAAGGTTCATTAGAGTCTGACTTGGGGATGTTTCTTTTCTCCACAAGAAAGGGGAACTGGGCTAGTTAGGGGTTCCTGGGAGCCAAGAGTGACAGCTAGCATCTTCTCTGCTCTTTCAGCCATGTGGGAATGTAGTTTGCCCAAAAGATTTCATAGAGAACCTGGCACTGGTTGCTGCCTTGGCAGAAGGCACCAGGCAGAAGTAGGATGCTGGCTCGCTGCCTGACACAATAGGTTCTTAATCACTGGATCCAAGACAAGAGGAAAGATTTGCAGTGACAGTTGTGAGCCATTGAAACAAAAGCGCAAGGAAGAATCGAAACCCTTTCTTCCCTTTGGCAAACAAGGGCTTGCAACTGAACGTCTTATACTAATTCCCAAAGGGGAAGAAAACACTGGAGTATTGTTACTTTTTCACAGGGCAGCACAGTGTTGGCTCCAGCATCTTGTCCCTGTTGGAAAGTACCGTAGGATCCTCATTAGGAGGGTGACAGTCATTTGTTGCAGCCATTGTCTGCTGTCTCTGTCATTGTAAGAATGGGTATGTCTCCTACCCTTCCTCCTTTTGTTTAGCCTCTCCTGAGTAAATAATTCACTAATTAGTACTTGGTCCAGATTTGACTTTCCCAATATGGTGTCCTGCAGAGGTATAAGACTTACTCTTGTCTTCCTTCTTTCATAATGGGCAGGAGATGATAGGAATTGACTAGCATCTGTTTAGGGAAAGCTATTGCTATCGTCATGTCGGGAGCACTGAAGCAGTTCCAGGTTAAAATGATTAAATCACCGTTACCTGGGGGATGCCCATGTTCCCATGCCCACTAAAATGGTACTCATTTATATACTTGCCTGCTTTCAAACTTCTGAGTTGGCAGAAACTGGAGGGTGTGACAGGAGTTCACCCCATCCCAGGCAGCAACTGGGTCTCAAAAATAAGCCTGCCGATCATCAGCCCAGCATTCTAACCTCGTGAACACCACATTCTTTCTGGGGGAGACTGAGCCAGAGGGACAATTTGGAAGGGAAAATAAAAATTGTGTTCTCTTTCCTACTAAACCTAGTTCTCATGAAACACTGTCCCTCTTTAATTGACTTTGGGGTGGCACTGCATAGGCATCCACCCGAAATGGATAGCCAACACATAGATATAATTGGAAAAACATGAAATCTAACAACAGAAGACTTAAGCAAGGTATATTGTACTTTTCAGGCACAGATACATATCATAGTCGGGGGGGAGGAGGGGGGAAGAAAAGAAATATAAGCCTTTTTTCATACAATTAGTTCTCAACTTATGACCATAATAGAAACTGCCCATTACAGTTGTAAATTGTGACAGTTGTAAAGTAAGCCATCACATGACCGACCTGACCCAACACAAAATAAACACCAGTTTTCAACAAAAATGTTGTAAATGGCCATCATGTGGCTGTGGGATGTTGCAAAAAGCTGTAATTGTGGGCTGGTTGTTGAGCACCAAAAATGTGGTCATATGAATGTGGTGGTGGTGGTAATTGGAACTCCAGAACCCGATTATGTGCCTACGCCTGAGATCCTGAGTGTGTGAAAGTTCCTGTTTCCTGGGTTATACGATGAATTATACTATGAATTATAATACTCTGTTGTCTTGTCGTATGTATTTAATTTTTATTTTTGTATTGTGATTGTAATTGTTCTTTAATTGGTTTTATGATTTTTGCCTCCCAGAGTTTACTTGTTTGAGATAAGCAGCCAAAAAGATTGAGTAAATAAATAAGTCAAATAAAACATTTTTGTTAGATTTGTAAAGATCAGTTGTGTTATCATACATTTTTATTTTTCTGTCTATAAGTTCTTGCACATAAACTACCTAATATAATATAGGAGATTGCTGCTTGTTCCATGTGTAAGAAGAGACCTCTTCTGAAAGTTGTGTAATATTTTATAATGGTTTCTCTGGCAGCTAGTCTTAGTGCAGGTAATGGATAAAAAATTATTTTGACATTTTGAACCGTAAGAATATGACATGCTGAAAATTGCATTTTTCTTGGCAGATTTGCTTTTTCTAAGTAAAGCTAAAGTTCATAGATTTTTGAAGCAGAATTCTTTATCTTGACTATGCTCTTTTGTGGGATTTTCTACATAAAGAAGCAACCCCTCTCTTCTTGAGAATTTTGTTGAGTTTTTCTCTTTGCTTTTAGTATCCATATCTATGAATCTGTGGCCATAATCCAAAGAAGATGTAAAGTTTTTTTTTTAAATCACTACAATTACACAAGTATTTCACTTTTTTCTTCCATTTTTATAGTTATTTCTCGGGATTGGACTTATATCTGAATAGGTCTCAGAATTTGAGCAGTGGCTTGGCTATAATTAATAAGTATTTCACTTTTTTCTTCCATTTTTATAGTTATTTCTCGGGATTGGACTTATATCTGAATAGGTCTCAGAATTTGAGCAGTGGCTTGGCTATAATTAATAATTGCGAGCATCATGTAATAGGTACACCTGTATGCTGAAGGCACACATCTCTTTACTAAGAGGACAGCTGCTTAAACTTGTGTAAGTAGAACTCTTCTGTGTTTTCTTAGAAGAAAGTGCCAATTAATTCAATGAAACATAATCATTAATTCAAGGAAGAAATGCTCATAACTTATGGCTTTAGTAACATTGGTATAGCTGGCTTCCAGGTGGAAAAAATGAAGAGCAGGGATAACACCAGGGGTGAAATGCTCACGGTTCGCTCTTACCTGTCGGTCGCCGTAGAGCCGGTCGCCAAGGTAGTGCGAGGCACCGCCCACCCGCCCGGACACCACCCAGATGCCGCCATTTGGGTTCTTTTACCCTCTGCGCATGCGCAAAGCGTTCTGTGCATTCGCAGAGGGTAAAAGACCTCAAATGGCGGCATCCGGGCGGCGTCTGGGCGGGTGGGCGGCGTCTCGCGCTACCTTGGTGACTGGCTCTATGGCGACCGACAGGTAAGAGTGAACCGGGAGCATTTCACCCCTGGATAACACTGTGGAAGACAATTATAACCATGTGGTGAGCTCACACAGTTGGAGCTTCTCCAGATAAGGAGAAGCTGAAGAGACTGCCCGTGTGTACTTTGGAAGGCAGTTCCTTGTGAGGAAGCCTGCAGAGTCGCTACTCTGAGGAAGAAAGATCATGTTTGTAACCTCAGCCAGTGACCTCTGTAATAGTCACTGGGTCTGACCTAACTCCATTTGCATTATAATTATTTCAAAGCTATAGAGATCTTCAGAACAGCAGAGTAATTGGACCTTCTGGTGAGTGTGCCTAAGACCTGGAGCATGAATAAGGGGAAACGGAAAGAAATGAGTACAAGGATTATAATGAGAGATATGGCTATTATCAGGGAAGCAGCAAAAAAAGGGGAAAGAATCACTAAGACAACAAACACCAGGAAAAGGTATCAAGGATGTTACAAAGAATGTTTGAGGAATGGGAAAAGAATGTTATAAAGTCAGTGACAACTTTACTGGTTGAAAGATGAGCAAATATGGAAAAGAAATTGAATTAAAACATTGAAAAAATCTGCAGTACAAATGACTGGAGGGGTTAAATAAATTGAGGAAAATGGGGATCCCAGAAAATAAGATGGAAATTTCAACCAAAGAAATGGATGAAGATCTGGATGTTGCGTTATTGGAGTAAAGAGAGGAAGAAATTTGTCCAAAATTGAGAGTAATTTTGGAAGATGTTAAGGAGAGAGCTGTTGAGGTTTTAATAAAATTTATGGAATGGGAGGAGGACGAGGAGGGTATAGAAGTGGACAGTGTGCACAAAATTAGGAAAAATATGTAAAGATAAAACATGTTTTAAGAGATAGACCTGTGCACTTTAGTAGGAAGATGATAAGTTATACAACAGTACTTCAACATCAAGTTAATTTTGCACAAAGAAACATCTATTAGAAGATTGCCTATGAAGAAGGAATGCAAAATAGATTTACTTAATCAAGGGTAAAATAATAAGTACTTTCATAAAAGGATTGAAAACCTTGATGGACTTTTGGTGAAAAATTACCTGATTTTCTGTTTTCATTAATTAAAAAAGGTTGAATGCAGGGAGAAGGAAAACATGGATGAAATTTGAAAGGGGGAGGAAAGAAAATAAGCTTGTTTGTGACTGCTGTAAAGATCGGGAACTACTTTTTCTCTAGTATCTTTTTTTTCTGAATGTTTTTTTCATCTTTTTTCTTAACTTTCTGGACATTTTTTGTCCCTTTTATTTATGGAAAAAAATTGTGAATAAAAACTTTACTTACATACCCCATTGCTGTAGTTGTTACTCCCTTAACTGGGTGACTTCCAGAATTTTGGACATCAACTCCCAGAATTCCATAGCTAGTATGAGCATTGGAAGTTGAAATCTGGATGGTATCAAAGTTGAAAAAGGCAGGCATAGGCAGTAACAGTATACCAAACAAGAAAACATAATTTAAAAGACAAACTTTGCTGGCTGGGTACCTGTAAGTGCAACCTTTGAATGTAGCCCTTGTGATTAAACTTCCTTGAGTCCTTTGTGTTTACTTTGTTAGGTATGTTTCGCTCCTTTACATGTTTATTGGTCAGCTCAGTGATGCTTTATGTCAGAGGTCTTCAAGCTTGGCAACTTTAAGACTTGTGGACTTCAACTCCCAGAATTCCCCAGCCAGCATAGCTGGCTGGAGAATTCTGGGAGTTGAAGTCCACAAGTCTTAAAGTTGCCAAGTTTGGAGACCCCTTCTTTATGTCAAGTAAGTGTGCATAGGCCTGAAGCAGGTCATGTAGCTTTGACTTGGTTTTTATATCATTGAGTAAGTGTAGTGACAAGACTGTGGAGTCCTCCTGGAATGAATGAATTCCTGGCCAGATGTATGCTAAATCAAGCTACCATGAACCAGATTCTCTTTCCTATGTGTAGTTTTGATGCAATTTATTTTCTATAAGGAAACTATTTACTTAGCAGACACCAGCAGAACAATGGAAAGTGGTTGGAAGAAGAAGCAGTGGAATCATTCCAGTGGACTAACCTTCTTATTTGAGCAGGTGCTGGATCTATTTGAGGCCAAAGGCAATATTTTCCTGAACAGCTTCTAAAAGCAACATAGAATGTTTTTGTAAAATACAGCAAGCAAGTATCATTCAACACTTTGAATGATTGTTGGCAATTCGTGTGGGAAATGCCTTTGAGCAGCTATTATTCATGGAGTTTCTACGTTTGATGTCAAAGGTTTCAAATCTGAATATAGATAATAAGGACAGTGATTGCTTTCTTGCCCTACCTGGTGAAATCCCTAAAGTGGCCACAGCAAGGGACCCCTTATTAATCTCTCTCTCTCTCTCTCTCTCTCTCTCTCTCTCTCTCTCTCTCTCTCTCTCTCTCTCACTCTCTCT
>QLTV01002719.1:932886-945297 GCA_003457575.1 Thermophis baileyi | reverse complement strand
TCTCTCTCTCTCTCTCTCTCTCACACACACACACACACACACACACACACACACACACACACACACACACACACACACTGATCCAAATGCCTGGTTGATTACATTGTCCTGAAGACAAAGAACAATTGTGTCATGCTGTGATCAGAGTGGGGAGGGGGAACAACAGTATTGGTAGAAGGCTGGCTAGAAGGAATAGTGCTGTTGAATAGAGATGCTTCTCAGCCACGTTTCACGTCCTTTTCAACACAAACAGAAGGCTGCACCATCCTTCTACACCATTTTCTGTCATTGTAATTCTGTAAAAGATCCAATAACTTGAGAAAGAAGGTTCTTTAGTAATGGAAGGAAGGGCTTTTAAAAAAAAATATGAGGAAGTAGTTTTAATCCTCAAGGCTGGCTTTTATTTTTCTGTGTTTCTTGCTACACCTAAGCACCCATTTCAGACTTTGCCTGTAAATCTCTGGGTCTATTTTTCAATCTTTCTTTGAAGGGAGGGGGGGAGAGGACAGACACCTCCTGCAGCACTCTGCTGGCCAAAACGGGGCATGGGTGCGCCCCTCGCGCCCCATTTTGGCCGGCAGAGTGCTCCAGGATGCACACGGCTCCCCGTGCCCCATTTTGGCTGCCAGAGGCATCGCGGGCCGGTCCTTTGTTATTTCCAGGCTGCCCTGCGGGCCAGATTTAATCACCCCTGTCATAGATAAAGGATTAAATGTAGATAACTTTTGGAAGTGTTCTTCAAAACTTTGTATCAGAATAGCAACACTTTGGGGGTCTGTCATAACTTTGACTGGTCATAGGTCAAGGACTACCTGTACAGTGTAGGATCCAGTTTATCAAGGAAGAGAGGACATAGAATCAGTAGACCACTGTAAAAGGCATTCCTGATTATTCAGATTACTTTTTAAAACCAATTCCAGGATCATATCCCGGGGACATGTTACCTTGACTGGGAAGTAGGTACATACTTTATTATAGATTTTTGATTATAGGTATATTGCCTTACTTCTCACAACTCCAGCCCTTTAATGAGCATTACCTTTCTTCTTCTTTCCTCCAGCAGCTTTATAGAACTGTTAATTACAGAAAATGGATCTTCTGGAGCTCTGAGTAAGCTCCAGCTGTATATAAAGCTTCCCTTGGTTTGCATCTTCCTTTCCCACTGAGCCCAACCTATTTCACTATGAGTCTGCCCCAAATCCACAAATTGAACATTTGTTATAGGTATGGCCCTCAGAAGACATGCCACAGCCTACTTTGACCTGTGATTTAGAGAAATGACAGGTGTGTCAACTGGGTTTCCAAGCACTGGAACCTTTTGTGGCATTCAAAGCAACATATGGGAGTTATCGTGGCTGCAGGGTGGGCTGCTCCATGTCTGAACCATCACCAGTTTGCCTTCTGTATTCCTGTTTGAGTCTTCATTGATTTTCCTGCACTCTATTATTTGGTGTAGTGGAGAAGGTGCTGGCCTAGAAACTAGACGATTGTGAGTTCTAGTCTCGCCCTAGGCATGAAAACCAGTTTTGTGACCTTGGGCCAGTCACTTTCTCTCAGCTCAACCCACCTCACAGGGTTGTTGTTGTGGGGAAAGTAGGAGGAGGAAGGTGTATTATCTAATGTTCACTGCCTTGAGTTATTTATAACAATAATAAAGGCAGGATAAAAATATAATGCATATGATAAAATATTTCCATTGTCCCAGAGACTATTTATGGGCGAAAATGAAGAAAAATGTTAATAGCAATAGCAATAGCAGTTAGACTTATATACCGCTTCATAGTGCTTTACAGCCCTCTCTAAGCGGTTTACAGAGTTAGCATATTGCCCCCAACAATCTGGGTCCTCATTTTACCCACCTCGGAAGGATGGAAGGCTGAGTCAACCTTGAGCCGGTGAGATTTGAACCGCTGAACTGCAGCTAACAGTCAGCTGAAGTAGCCTGCAGTACTGCACTCTAACCACTGTGTTAAGAGCTCAGGAAAGAAATAAAAAGGAACCTTGTGCATGGTGATGAGCACTAACATCTTTTGTGTGTGTGTGTAGCTAATGTGCTCAGAGGATTTCCTAAGTTACCATCTGGTGCGCAGATATAAAAGGTACAAGTACAGCAGTTGGCAGCAGTTAAACTTGTTTCTTAAAATACAACCTGAGGATTTAGCCTACTACTTGATTTTCTCTCCCCTTCTCTTAAAATAGTTAAGAAGCTGTGTGAAGATTGAAAGATGCAGCAGCCGATTCATTTTATCTATTTTAGATATTGCCTCCATCTGTCCCTTGCCTAGTGCACCATCATTTGTAAAATGCGGGAGGAAGAAACTAGCTACATGCTTTGTTTAGGCACAAGGTTGTGTTTTGCTGTGCTCTGAAGTTTCGAGAAGCAGGGGTATATAAGCCATGTTGGTGATTCCTCCATAGAATATAGTAACAATAATATGTGCAGAACGCATAACCAAGGATTTGGTGAAGTGCACACTAGGAAAATCAGAAACAGTTCTCTGTTTTATTTGTTTATTAAATTTATAGGCCGCCCATCTCACTATTGTTTTGCTGTCTTGTTGAATATAAGGAGCACATGGCTGTTAAACGTGGGTGTCTGTTGAGGTGGAACAAACAATGAAATGTGCATCACAATGCAAACTCTGCCCCTTTTATACATATGCCATGACATTACAGACAGGGGTGGGTTCTAACTTACCTCTCTGCCGGTTTGCTTCCTCCCACGCCGCATGGCTGCGCGCGCATTGCATGCCGCGTGGCCGTGCACACGCGCGCATGCGCAGTGCTGAAAATTAAAAAAAAATGAAAACAAGATGGCGGCACATGCGCAGTGCTGGGGACTCGGCTTCTGTGCATGCGCAGAAGAAAAAATAATAAAAAAAAATTCAAAAAAAATCCAAAAAAAATTAATTCCAAAAAAAAGATGGCGGCGTCCATGGACCGGCACCGACAGAACCGGCTCCGTGATGTCACCAGTGGTTTGCTACCGGTTCTATAGAACCAGTGCGAACTGGGAGGAACCCAACTCTGATTATAGGGCATGTGCCATTTTTGACAGAAAAGCTGGATTTAACAGACATGTCCATTAACTGAGTTTGTGCAGAATCTTCTTGTAGACTTTAGCATGAGCTTCAGTAAAGTGCCAAAGTTTGAATTGCTGCAGTGACAAAGGGATTCCCACTTTTCTTAAATTATTTGGGTTTTTATTTTAAATAAAAATTGTCACTCGGTAGCCAATACGTTTTAAATATAAATAAAATTGCTAAAAGGAAGAAAGAAAGATGAAGGTAAACAGAAGTGGTTTATTGCATTGATGTGAACGTTTCCTGGAAAAAGGCAATAACAAATATTAATAAAGAAGCAGATCTGCTAGTCGGTTGCATAGAATTGAGTCTGAAGCTGATTTTGATTAGTAGTTGGAGAGGAAACATCCAGGAAAACACTGGACTAAAGCTAGACCAGGAAATTAAAAGAAAAAGTGCCAGAAAAACGCAGTTTCAGGCTACTTCCATAGGCTGACCAAAAAATTTGCATGGTTGTGTCCATAAAGTCAGTAGGTTGGATCGAGGCCGACTTTATCTCTACTCTACTAGTATATATACTTCTGATACTCAAATTCCTGCATTAAACAGTTATTTGACTCTTTTAGTTTTGCACAAAGCTGTGGTTAGACATGTTTATCCTGAAGTTTGCCCACCCCAGTAGTGTGTCCTTGAAGAGTGAACAACTGGATGTAGTCAGAATAACCAGCACTAGACATTTGGCGTCTTTTTCTGTGTATTGTTTTAAATAAACCTCTATCTGTGCATTTTGTGGTCTCACATTCCTTTAAAACCTTCTCCCAATCTCCGGCCATTAGAAAAACACAAGTTTTAAAAGTGGCTCTGTTAATGAGCCCAGCAGCCATTAGAAAGATCTCTTTTAGAAAGAAGATTTTGTTAGTGCATTTGGAAAGGCCATTTTCTTGGGCTGATTAAAACCGCAAGCACCTTGTCTTGAGATTGTTGTGGGTCTGAAAATGTGTGAAAATAATTACAGACACGTTTTGATTAGTAGAAAAAGATTTTGGGTGTGTGTGTGTGTGTGTATGTGTGTGAGTGGTGGGATTCAATTTTTTTACTACGGTTCTGTGGGCGTGGCTTGATGGGCGTGGCGTGGCTCGGTGGGCATGGCTTAGTGGGTGTAGCAGGGGAAGGTTACTGTAAAATCTCCATTCCCTCCCCATTCCAGGGGAAGGTTACTGCAAAATCCCCATTTCCTCCCGATCAGCTGGGACTCGGGAGGCAGAGAATAGATGGGGGCGGGGCCAGTCAGAGGTGGTATTTACCGGTTCTCCAAACTACTCAAAATTTCCGCTACCAGTTCTTCAGAACTGGTCAGAACCTGCTGAATCCCACCTCTGGTGTGTGTGAGAGAGAGGGGGGATGGAGGGGAGGCTGCTTGGTTTTATGATATGTGTAGTTGGGAGTAATCCTTGATTGTGCTACTTAGTCTTGGAATTCTTTGAAAAGTTTTGAAATTTTGTCCTTTGTCAAGGAAAAATTATTAATGTGATTTGCTAAATTAGAAAGTGAGGTGTTTACTTTTTTTTGCTCATCATATGTGATTGTGATTAGTAAATAAAACAAGCTTTGTTTTTGGCAGGTGCCTGAAGGTAATGCCATGTTTTGTCATGGCTTATTTCTGGTTTGTTGTGTGCCCCGGCCAAGCCTTTAACTCATATGCCAAGGTGCATTGGAAAGAGTTTTTCTGACTTTTGAAATACTTCCTGGACTGCCCTAGAATTCCTTGCAACGTAACACTATAATTTCTACTTCATTCCTTTTCTTGCTAATGGGGCTTAATACTTGAAGCCAAAGGCCTAATTTGCAGAATCAACCTAGAATCTGCACTAGAGGAAAAAGAAGAAACGATTAAGGATTGAGGAGACATGGGATGTCTATACACACACATGAATGTGCTAAATAAAATAATTATAAATAGAAGGAGAAAAGAATGCCTGAAAAAGAATTCAATATGTATCCAGGGGAGTCTTATTTCATTTTTATAGGAAAGCATTATTTTTATGTGCTTTTAGATAAGTCTTCACACAGTCACTTCTGTCTGGAAAAACCTTGAATTCATACAGGGAGGAAAGAGCCACTTAATTCTGCTAAAACTTGGCTTTTCAAGCATGTGTCATGCTTGGGAAATATTTCATTGTCAGCTGTAAAGTATCCCTGGTATAATTCATAATTGCATTTTGTTCTATATTTTCTGTATTTCTTTGCCAGAGCGCTGATTTTTAATACAGTTCATGTGAGGTCTCTTCTTGAAATATCCTGATTTAGTGTTTGCTCTCTGGTGTACCTTTCAGCTCTTGAAAGATGGGGGAATGTCTGAATTTTGGGCAATGGGGGAAAGAATCTCCCCTTCATAAAATAACCACAGAGATAACCTATAAAGGCATTTGTAGCTGAAACATGAAACACATGCAGTTCAGGCGAATGAGTTTAGAAGACTGACGTGAAGCCTCTGCATATATTAATCTATGTGATTATATAATAGTTATACTATTAGAATTTGAAGTTGTTCTAAGGTGTCTCTCCTTTCTAAAGAAAAGATAGGATTGTATTAAGAAAAGAAAATGATTGCTTTCACCAAAGTGAATTTGATTACTGTATAATGCTTTGGTGGACATAGGAACAGCATGTTGAGACCGGCCTTTTCACAAGTGTTTCGTTGCTCATTTGCTGATTTATACATTCTAAGCATGTCTAAGCAATATTCCCACATTGATGTGCTTAGGACTGCATTGTACTCTGCTATGTGGAAGTAAAATACATCCTTACAATTTCTTTGTAATCTAATACATGGGAATAAATCCCATTAGACTATGTGAGACTTGCTTCTGATGAGACATGATCAGGATTACAAATGCTTGTATTCCAATTGGGTTTTGATTTTTCATCCACTAGAGTAGTGAAGAACCCATCTGAATTTGTTTCTTTTTGTATTGAAATAATTATGAGGAATAATTCTTTTCAGGACTAAAATGAAGATTAATTTGGTTTTATAATTTAAATCTGTCTTTAGAAGTCACTTTGGGATGATTAAATAATTGTAATCATTCCAAACAATTCTTATGAAGTCACAGGATGGTTTTTGTATGGACCTTCGAGATGCCATAAATTCTTCTAATTTATATCTGTGAGGCAGAATGACAATAGCATGATGGAAAATAAGAAATTGAGTTAGGAAAAGTTACCATCTTGTGCCTAGAAGAATTATGGTAACAATAATTATATAAAATAATGCATTTATAGTTATTTTGTAATTTTAGAAAAATTATGTAACACATCAAATAAGTAACACTAAACAATTGTTAGTATTATGAGAAAAAGCTTCATCCCTTCCCTTTCTTCCTCTGATGTTGATACAGTACAAAGAGATTATATTTAATTGCAGTTAATTTAAACAAGTCAATCTAATAAACTATGGCCTGAAATGGATATGTTTCCTCTAAAAGCAATTACAAATAATCTTGATTTATCCTGGTTCAAAACACAAAGCAACCTTTGATTACTTAGAAATGAAACTAGAATAATAGTGCTTCCTATATTTTGTATATTACTTTTAATGCTAATGTGTAATTTAACAGTACATTATGTCTGAACTAGTCCAATATTATAAAACTGATATTTATTTGCCCAGCTGTAGTGTAATATACAGTATGTTTACCCAGCTGTAGCAGGCTGCCTTTGATCCTTTTTACACATGAAGGTGATAATATTTTGATGTGAGAAAAAATGTTTCTATCACTCTTACTGTACATGTAATATGTTTCTGGGGAATTTTTTTTTTTTTTTGGCCTCCTGTGCAAAAATGATTAACTGCATGCAGGAAACTTATATAGATAGGAATGAACTGGCAATAATGTTCATGATTGTATTTTATTTGTAAAAATATTTTTATACCCAGAAACATTCAGAAATTTAGAGCCTGAATCAGTCATAGCAATAATTAACTTCAGTATGTAGTAATCAAATTTAGGCAGTTTAGGAATGACAGATAGGAAGAATTGGTTGTAGTTCTCATTGGATGGTTTGGATAAAACTGTGCTTGTGACTTGATCAGACTAAGAGGTATAGGAGAGAAAGGATATAGGGATCATTGGGAGGACTGAGTTTCTTCATCTCTAAACAAAAAAGTTTCTCATAGAGCTAAGTCATTGTTCTTTTTTTTTTAATTTGCCAACTACCTTGAAATTTAATTTATTATAAGATTTTTTTCTTTAATCTTTCTTAGTTTTGGATTCAAAAAATTAAATGGCTTTATTGTAGACAGGACTTGCAAATCACTATTCCAGAGAAGTCAATTGTAGTCACTACTGCAGTTTAAACAGTGGAGTCTTTTATAGCAGGGGTGGGCAACTATGGCCCCCTTTACAACCTGTGGACTTCAACTCCCAGAATCTCCAAGGCTCAGGAATTCTGGGAGTTGAAGTCCACAGGTCATAAATGGGCCATAGTTACCCATCCCTGTTTTACGTAGATGTGACAGAGTAGATAAAATGTAGGAAAAGGAAGATTTATTCTTGCATCCTACAAGAGATTAGGATTTAAAATCCTGCTGTACAACCATAGTGAGCTATTTTAGGGGTTCAAGCATAAGCCTAGGTAAACCCTTTACAACAGCTGCCATATGTTTGCAATTAAACTTTCTTGGATGCCTCCAGAAACTAAGTAGGCTGATTTTATTTATGGCTGTGACAATTTTAAATAAGCAGTATTAATCTAGACTGAATTTATTTATTAAATTTATATTCTGCCACCTCATTGTTAACAGCAAATCTGAGTGACTTAACAGCAGGGGTCCCCACGGCCACGCAAGTGGCTGGTGAATGCATGAAGTTCCATTTGCATAAGCATTGGGTGCACATGCGAAACCCTCTCCTCTTCTGCTGCCATCACCGGAAAGAGCCGGAAAGGTTGGGTACTGCAGGCTTACGCTATAATAACCTGTGACTGCCCAGAGTCACCTTGTAGGGGAGATGGGTGGTGTAAAAAAATTTAATAAATAAAAATAAAAAGATAATAAAAACAGTTAAAAGGTAAAGATTAAATAAAAAGTCAAGAGGACAGATGACATGATGGTGGGGATCTTTCCTCTACCCTGCCAGTCACCCCCCAGCACTGCCCTTATCAGCCAGCAGATCCAGGTTTTCAGGCTCTTCTGGAAGATCAGGAGTGTGGGGGCTGACCTTACCTCTGTTGAGGGAATATTCCAAAGGGCAGGGGCCACAGCAGAAAAACCTCTTCTCCTAGATCTCAACAGCCAAAATTCTTTGGCAGATGGTATCTGAAGTAGGCCTTTTCTCCAGGAACAGGTAGGACAGCCCAATTGCGTTGGGGCAAGACAGCTGCTCAAATATCCTGGACCCATGGTATGAATTGCTCACTGTGCCTTTGAATAAAGTCTACCTTTCAGGAAAGTGGTGATTTTTTGACCATAGAAACCTGGGTTGTATTTCAACCCTATTCAGTTAAGACTTTTTCAGATAGTGTCTAAGGAAAGTTGCTTTGAGACTGAATGTTTTTTCTGCCCATATAAATGGCAGAATCTAGGCTGAAAGGTTAGAAAACATATTTGTGTTTTCTTCCATGACTTGTGCTGTCATGGAAGCTCGGAGCAGATGATGGAAGTCAAGGAAAGCAAAAGGGCTGTAGGAGCTTTGGAAGTTACAACATTGGAAATAATGTAGCTTTTCAGATGTTTTGTTTGTGACAGTAGCCATGTGCTGAGATTATCCTCCCAGGATTTTATACTGTGAGGTTTTCAAGCATTGTTCTTATCATTGGGAATGAGTTTGATTAAAACACATAAGCTGTTCAGCAATTTGTGGTTTAGAGTGTGTTTGGTTGGGTTCACACACAATATTAAACCAGATCTTGTGTAACTATGGTTTGCAGAATGGCAACCTCCTAATCTAAAACCAGATTTAGCACAACAAGTGCATTTTGTGAGTTGGTCTTGTTTTGTCATCCACCATAGAGTAAAATCAATGGATATTGGGGACTTCTAAAATCTTCCTCTTTACTCCAGAGTTCCCTAACCTTTCTGTTGGCCCGGAGGAGGAGAGGGGTAGGCACCTTTACGCACACATGTGCATGAGTGAACAGGGCCACGAGCATAAGCGCAATGCTTGCGGCAACAGTAGTGCCCGCACAGCTACAGTATGAGCCGAGGTGGCGCAGTGGTTAGAGTGCAGCACTGCAGGCTACTTCAGCTGACTGCTAGCTGCAGTTCGGCGGTTCAAATCTCACCGGCTCAAGGTTGACTCAGCCTTCCATCCTTCTGAGGTGGGTAAAATGAGGACCCAGATTGTTGGGGGCAATATGCTAACTCTGTAAAACGCTTAGAGAGGGCTGTAAAGCACTATGAAGCTTGTATATGTCTAACTGCTATTGCTATTGCTACAGTAGCGCCTGCGCAGCACTCACACAATGCTAGCGTGAGTGGGGGTTACGCATGCACGCACACTGGCCAGCCACTCACGCGGCCCAGTGGCCAAGAGGCCACGGCCCAATAGTGGGCTGTGGCCCACAGGTTGGGGACCCCTGCTTTACACGCTCAAATGGAATTTGAGAACTTTGTCATCACAAAATATAATTCACGATCAACTAATTAGTCTCTAATTAGGATTCTTTTTTTTAAGGTTGTTAAGGTTATTCCTCTGGACATTGTGGAGAAATCTCTCTCCTAGACAAGATCTATCTTGGTAGGGCAACTTTTGTAGAGTTGGAAAAGCAATTTAGGCTTTTGCATTGTAATCCAAATTACAGCTTTCACCAATTGGGAGAAGACAAGTGATCCAAAGGAACATCTAACTGAAGTGGCAGTCCCGGCTGAATCAGAATCCAGGTATTATATTGTTGAACCTTCCAAGAGAGCAGACACCTGTTGCTTGAAAACAGAAAATGCCTGTAGTTAACTGCACTATCTTCTATTACTGCCTATTCACAAGGATGTCTCACCATTCGCTATAGTTATGTGGCTGTCAGGTGGTTGTCTGTTGCCTTTTGTCAATTGAGGGCAAAGAATAGAGTGTGCTGTCTGCCATGGTGGGAACATGTACAAAGGAAATAGTGTGCTTTGGACAGAGCTGGCCTACATGTATTCACATGCTTCCCGCACCTGTTGAATGCAGTGACTAAGAGATACTGGTTGAAATATTAACTGATGCGGATATTGGACATTTCATTTTTGACTGTGTGGAAAATTGACTATTTTTCACTTTTAAAAGACAATCGTCTTCTGCATCACCTAAAAATTGCCTAATAATTTGCTGATACTGAGTGAATAGATGATACCAACAAGGCCTTGTTATTTAGGTACAGCACTTATTAGCAAAAAAAAGAGTCAGCATTGTAAGTGATATGTATGACTTGTAGAACCAAGATAGAATTTAAAATTGTGAGAAACAAGCAAGATAAGAAAAGGAAAAGAAATACATCAGTAGAGAATCTGAATGTATTCTATATTTTCCTCTTCTACAGTATTGTTTTTTTTTAGTTTTCAATACTTATAACATTATATAAGCTATGAATAAATTTAAGTAAACATTAACTTGAACCCTTTTCAGAAGTAAGATTTGAGGATTAAAAAATGGAACCATAAAAAGCACAGATTTGTTTAATGTATTCATTTCCCCCCCCCCACTAGTTCGTCTAGCTCAGTGGTACCCAATGTGGGCCCCACACCCCACGGGGGCAATTTGATTTTTAATGGGGGCAATTGGAACCTTGTTTAAAGCAAGTTAATGGCCTTTTAGGCTTCCTCCGCGTGAGTAGGAGTTCACTAAGAATACTAAGAATTATATGTCATGGGGGGGGGGGCATCAGGATTTTAGAGATGCTTGGGTGGGGCATGGCCAAAAAAAAGGTTGGGAACCACTGGTCTAGCTTCTTCATTTTTAGCAAAAGAGAATTTAGTCACTTTAAAATAAGGAAGATAAAATAGGCAAACCATCATCTGTGAAATTATAAAATAGTTCTGTTGAATTCAGTAGGTGTTAATTTAAAAGATGTCACTGCTTCATGTACTTATTTTTAGTGGTTCATTGTGGGTTTTTGAAAACATGGCTGGGGAAATTGTGGCCCACCAGATACTGCTGAGCTGTCACTTAGAGCAGATTCAACTGGTCTGGCCAGTGCTGAGAGATTGCGGTGATTTTAAAAAAAAATCAAGCCCCAGAGTTTTCTCACTAGTGACCTTGTGTTTGGAAAAGCATCTTAGCAACTATTTTTTTTTTAAAAAAGTGTATGTATTGGTGTTTTTTAGGGGGTGGTATATGTATATTCAAAGATGGAAGATACACTTTGAATTGCAAGTTGGTAAAACTGATTTTTTCTCAATGCAACTGGGAGGACTTGGCTGAGGCTGAGAGGTTTATACCTTGATGTATGTGATCCAATTGAATAGAGAAGATTCATTTTTACATAAGAGATTGAGGCATATAACAAATAAGAGAAGGCTCAAAAAGTTTTTATGAACAGGGGATGGTCGTCTTATATTTAACAGCTATGTAATACTGTAGATGTGCTACTGGCTATGACGTGTGTGTTCCTTATGATCTATTTTGAAGTTGGGAGGTTTTTATCTATGTTCAAAAGAAGGAGAAGATATTATTTCTGCTTTGAAAGCTAAGAGGCGCATCTGGTAATCAGTAGGATCGCAAAATGGCTTGGAATTGTAGGTGAATAATAAAGAAAAGGAGAGAAAAGACAGACTGAATACGTTTATATTTTATTAAAACTATTGTGTCTGTAAACTTCAGTTGGACAACATTGGAAGGTATAGGGCATGGGTGTCAAACTCGCGGCGTCATGTTGCCGTCACATGACGTATTGCAACGTTTTCCCCCTTCGCAGAGCTGGGGTGGGCGTGGCCTGCACGTGACACATCCACCAGTTTGACACCCCTGGATAGAGCAACAATGATTGAAGCAAGGTAACTCAAATGGGCTTACAGAACGCTGGGACACATAACTCCCATGGGAATGAAGTCAGCGGCAATTGGCTGCTTTGGAACTGAGGTGAAATTTGAATTCTTTTAATAGTGGTGGATGAATGAATAAGGGAAGAATGAGAGAGAGGCTTGGATGCTTGCTGACTTAATAGGGTTGGCTGGAGCCAGTATCAATATCTGCTAACAGTGAGCTCTTTTCCACCCTGGAGGGAGGGAGCCTTTGGGACCTGCCAAGATGGGTAATGGAGGTACAGATAACCTTGTGGTCCATTGTTCCCTTTGTTCCCCTTCTCTCAACAAAGTGGCACACAGTTCTGCAAGTCAGCCAAAGAGGAGGAATATGTGCCCTTTAGTATCTTAGATTTGTCAAAGTGATTAATAATATATATATATATATATATA
>QLTV01002719.1:906827-932608 GCA_003457575.1 Thermophis baileyi | reverse complement strand
TATATATATATATATTCTCTATAATATATAGAAGTCCTTAAATCTCCTTTCAAGAATACTTACTTACCCTAATCCTAACTTACACCAGGCAGTTAAATTCTATTTCCTAATGTAAATATAGTGATAGGAAAGTAACTCTGTGTAAGTTTTTCATTTGGATTGAATATGCTTTGTCCTCCTGGTTTCTGAACAACCTGTGTTGAACCTTTTTGGCTAATGGTTGAAGTAATAGCACTGCCCCATAGTCACTGGTATTCAGTGTGTCATAGGTTCATTCATCATAACTAGTCATAATTATAAGATTTTGGTTTAGCATCATTGAAAACCCAGCAACTACACTTTCTAAACGACAATTTATTGTTTAGTATGTTGGGTGAAACTAGCCAATCGGCATTCTTTCATTAAACCAATGTTAAACATGCCATAGCTTAACATAATGATAGATTGACAATTTTCATTTGTAGTGCCTTTGATTATAAGCTGTTCAAATTTGGTAAAACAAACCCTTTTTATTTGGATGAAACAAATTATCTTCCATTTTTCTTTTAAAAATGCATATTTACACTCTTCTTCTTGAACTCTTCATTCTTCTTGTGAGCACTGTGTAAATTAGAACTTGCATCAGTGATAGTTTCCCGCTTTTGCTGAGTTACATTCCTCACTGTAAGCACAATTATTGACTGGAAGTCTTTGTTGAGATTTTAAGAAAAGCAAACCTATTTCAAAGATTTGGTTTCAGTGCCAAAATGAGCTTCTGAAAGATGTTGTCTATTCTTTTTTATTGGGTATCTAATGGATTGCTCCAGTGTGCAAAGATACTGCTATGGTATTCTGAGTCCTGAAACAGATACTGTAGCTTGTCCTTGACTTTGCAAATCTTTAGCCACAGAGTAAACACTTAGGATTGGGGGTTAGGCTGATATATCCCTAAGTGCATATACTCAGTCTGAATGCAGAATGTTTGGCTGGTGGCCTTGAAGCTTGTGTCTACTTCCATCTGTGCCTGTGTTGAATTGTAGGTAGCCCTCAACTTTCAACAATTTGTTTAGTGACTGTTCAAAGTTACAATGGCACTGAAAAAAGTGACTTATAACCATTTTCCACACTTATGACCATTGCAGCATCCCCATGGTCAGGTGATCAAAATTCGGATGCTTGGCAACTGGCATGTATTTATGAGGTTGCTGTGTTCTGGGGTCATGTCATCACCTTTTGTGACTCTCTGATAAGCAAAGTCAATGGGAAAGCCAGATTCACTTAACAAACGTGTAACTAACTTAACAACTGCAGTGATTCACTTAATAGCTATGGCAAGAAAGGTTATAAAATGAGTCAAAGCTCACAATAACTGTCTTGCTTAGCAGGGGAAACTTTGGGCTCAATTGCGTTTGTAAGTCGAGGACTACCTATAATTCAAGTTATTCAAATGATTAATTCTCCTAAATATGAAAATACTTCTTTATGCCGAAAGCTAGCATGTTGAAGCAAAGTTTAAGCTAGAACTGTGCTTTCTGATATGATTCACATATCAACCAGTATAAGGTGTTTTGCTTTGTGTTTAGCATGATGGGTTTAATTATTCTCTGGTTGTTGTTGTTGTTGTTGTTGTGTGTAAACAAGCCTCTATGGTATATTCAGCAGGCTGTGGTTTAAAAATGCCCTGGCTTAGTAAAAAGTTGGCTGGCATAGTTTAACATAACAGTTTCTCCATAGGTAAGCATGCATAAAACCTTCATCATCTTTTCTGCTTCTTGCTTGCTGTGGCCCAGCAGAGTTGTCCTGAATTCAGTAGGGCTAAAATCATTAAGATTTGGAGACAATTTGCTTTTAACTATAAAATTAGTTCAGAATTCTTCAAATTGACCATGAGTTTTCCAGAAAAATCTCACTTCATCTGCAGAATTTGTTCAGAGTTCTGAGACTGTTTATTTCTTAGATTTATAGCAACCTTTTTGTTGAGAAACTCAAAGCGGTCTATGGAGCGCGCTCTCCTTCTATACCCTTCCCACAGGGGTGGGTTCTAAGTTACCTCGCCGCCGGTTCGCTTCCTCCCGCGCTGTGTGGCTGTGTGCACGCTTTGCGTGCGCGTCCGTGCATGCACAGTGCCAAAAAATCTGCTTCTGCGCATGCGCAGAAGCAAAACAAGCAAAAAATAGCAAAAAAAGCCAAAAACAAGATGGTGGTGCATGCGCAGTGCCAAAAACTTGGCTTCTGCACATGCGCAGAAGCAAAAACCAGCAAAAAATCCCCCCCCCCAAAAAATTCCCCCCAAAAAGATGGTGGCGTCCATGGACCAGCACCGACAAAACCGGCTCCGTGACATCACCGCCGGTTTACTACCGGTTCTATAGAATCAGTGCGAATCGGGAGGAACCCACCTCTGCCTCCCCATCAAGAAATCTGTGAGGTAGATTGAGAACAATTGGCCCATAGTCACCCTGTGAGCTTCCATGACTGAGGAGTGGCAGAATGTGTGTGTGCGTGTGCGTGTGTGTGTGACTGTGCGTGTGTGCGCGCGCGCGCATGTTTTATTTTGGAGCCCTTTCTCTCATCTTTTCCACACGGTTTCTTCCCCATTTTTAACAGACTGCAGAAATCTGTTTTGAAGAACAAGATGGAATAAGTCTAAGGATGGGCAGCTTTGGAAACCTGTGGTCTGGAAGTAGCCAGTATTAACTGTAACCGTCTTTAACAATAGACTAGGACAATGATTTAGTTGCAGGTGAATAAGCTGATTTCCCCCTTTTTTCGTGATAATATTTTAACAAACCGTACACTGTCTAATCATCACCTTTTTCATCTTCCTGAAATCACAGACTTTTATGCTTTGTGATGCTTTCATAATCAGTCACCGTGAATGAACGGCAGATGCTTTCACAGTCAGCTTTGCAACTTAGCCTTTGGAAAGTCTAAGCTAATGTAACCATTTAAAACTGGTCTTCCAGTCACCATGCAATGGATACAGATCTGTCAGAAAAGTATGCATAAGGACATAAGCGGTGTCTGATTTTTGTTAACAACACCTACAATAGATTTGGTGCGGAGTTGGGGGGAAAAAAGGAATCTGGAGAGTGTCCATATTGAAACCATGCCGACATTATCGACCTAAAAATGAAAAATAACTTCCTTAGTTTGCTCTCTGCCAACAATACGATTATGTAGGTGGGCGTTGTGATCCAAATACTTGTATGCAACATGGAATTTTAAGTAAATTAGATTAGATATTTCAGTCAGTAATGCTAACATAAATTTTCAACACACTGAACACCTCTCAAGTAGTATTAGATTTACAGACTGTACTTGTAAGAGGAGTATTAGATAGTTATGTTGTAAAGTGTATGACTTATACAGTTCATTTTTTCCAAATTTTTGGGGCAGCATGAGCTGATGTATCTCAAGGAGATTATGTAATATCTTATTCATGTGGGCTTCATAACAACTCCATGTGATGATGTATTTGTTTTGAATCTATTTTTTGTTAGATTTATATCTTACCTTTTTCTGCAAGATCCAGGTGGCATACATAGCATTTGCTTCTCTAATATTTTTACCCACACAACAACCTTGTGAGGTGAGTGTGACTGGCCCAAAAACATGGCAAAGGGTATTGTTGAATCTAGGTTTCTTTGGTCTTAACCCAAGGCCCTCACCACTACATCAGACTGGCTCTCTGCCAGATACCTCTTTCTGGGATAAAACATACCTATTACCTAAAAAGCTACCATGGCTGAAAGTCAGGTGACTTTAGTTTTTATGCTCCCTCTTGGAAACGGAAGACTTGGCAAGATGCACAAAAGCAGTTCCAGGTGGGCAAAACCACTGTTTGAAGGACTCCTAGGTCAAGTAAAAAAATGCTTTTTAATGCTGAATTTCTATATAATTATAATTATATATGATAATTATATCATATAATTCTTATGTTTGCCTCCCTCCCTCCCTCCCTTGAAAATGACATTTGAAATTCAGCCTAGAAATATAGTTAGTGAAGTCAAATCTTCTTGAATCAGTACATCTGTGTTAACTGTTGGGCCAGTTTTGATGTAATCTTTTTACTTTTTTTTTTTTTTTAAGATTCCCCATCTAGCCTCCAGTTCTTAAATATGCTGGTGGCTTAGTGCCATTTTTAAGCAGATCTGAACCTGCTTAATTTTTTCACTTGGGAGTTCACTTGGGAAGTTACCATCAGCTGGGCCTGTACATTAGTAGTCTCTGACAATGCAGTAGCAAGATACCCCGTGCATCTAGGCTTAATTTCTTGGGCATATCTTGACACACAAAGTGGTTTTGAAGACTTCTTGTTGAATTTGATGTCTGAGCCCGGATGCAGCATTCCTGGACACCCACGCTGCTTGATTATGTCCTTGGTATGATAGCACTTGACTCCATGATTCCATGGTTTCCTCGTTTTGTTGTAATTTAGGCCCAAGTGTACTCAGCAGGATCATCAACTGTCTGCTACGCTAATCACCCAAGAGTATCTCTAGCCAAACTGACCGCATTATGTTAGGGATGTGCAATACAAACAAAACAGAAATAACAAAATATTTTCAGGGTCATTTTAGACTCCAGCTTTTCCTGTCTCCTGTTTTGCTGTTCCAAGCACATAAACAACAGTGATAAAACAGTACCTAAAGTGACCTTTGCTGTTGAAGTGTGTAAATTGAGGTGGTGAAAAAGCCTTTTGGACTATCACTAAAGAACTGATTTGGTAGGTGTTTGTGGCAAACTCATCAAATTAAGAGTAACCGTCCTCTGCTTTAATTAGCAAGCTGTATTGCATGACATTGAGCATTTCAGTTGTTGTTAAGAGATGGAAATCTTGCAAAATTTTAGAGACATACCGTACTTTTCTCCCCAGGAGGACTGGATAGCTGAGAAAAAGGAATCCAAGATCCTTTAAATTTTAGGGAGTTGTTTTTCTCTGCGTGCTTTTAATCAGAAGGAACAACCCAACCCTTGCTTGCTTTTAAACTGGCTGGGCCTTACCTTATTCTCTTTTGAATAGTATTCAAAAGTCATCTGGTTGCAACTATCATTGGATCAGTAAGATTTTATCTACCTTTTGTTCCATTCCTGTAACTTGGATGCCAGTGCTCTTACGCCTCCGTGTTCTTTAATCCCAGTTGTGTTAGATTGATTGCTAGTACTCTTTGAATGCAGAGATAATTGTTTTCTGCCTATATCTGTGCATCTTCCTCTTCAAATAACTGGTTTCTGAAGAAGTGACTTAATGTAAATAGCGGATGTTGTTAACTTGTTCTCCCCAATGCTTTGTGTTTTTATTTCATCTGAAGAGGCTTTCCTTGGGGGAAAAAAATCTTACTACTCATTTGTTGTATATGTGGGCTTTTGTAATTCTAGGTGGCTTACGATCACAGGATCTTATGGATCTGTTTAGAAAATTGGGACACCCACTCTGAATTAAAAATTGACATATCATCTCTGAATAGAAATGAATTAGTCACCTTTAATTTACTATGTATTTATTCTGACTAAAAAATAGAAAACTACCATTCAGTGGCTGATTTGCATCAACAGTGCTAGAGCACTAACTGATAAACTTACAAAAACCCACCAGTGAAAGGATCTCATGGCTGTACTAAATACATCCTTTAATAATACATCTTCTTTTCCATAGAATATAGTAATATTGTAAAATTTGCTTCACTCCATGGGTGGGAACACGATAATTTCACTAATTCATTCAGGCTGCCTGCTTCATCCAGATAGGATTTAGTTGGCTTTCTTGAAAAAGCAATCCCAGTGCAACCATACAAGTCAATACCACCAAGGGTAATTGCAGAAGTTACAGTTACTTCAGATTTGGCTTATTAGAGCAGACTATAAATTCTGCAAATAAATGAATAAACCATACAGCAGCTTTGTAAAGGACAGCAACGACAATCCATTAAACGGGGTAGCAACTTTTTAGTTCAACTAAAAGTCTTAGTGAATATATAATTCTTCAGCTGATGCTGAATTCTAAGAGGGCTGGGGGTGGAGGGGAATTCAACAGCCCTCTCTTGAATTGCCAGCTATTGAACTTCTAGCAGATGTTATGCCATCAAGTGGGATTTTCGTTGCTCAGTTAGTACCCAAGGAAAAAGCACAGTGGCAGAAACCTATATCCTAAGCCCTACAGTAGATTGGCATGTAATTTAGGTAGGTATTTCAGGCATGCTGATTTTTTAATAAAAATGTCAAATATACTGCATTTTGGGCAGCAGAAGAGTAAATCTCCATAGAAATACAAAGCTTTTCATCCTGACCTAAATTAACTCGGATAGGAAGCCTAGAGTCATGCTTCTTTTAAAGGATGCTGCTTACCAGAAGAGTAATATGATATGAGAGAGAGACATACATTCAAGCCACAGTAAAACATTTTGGTGAGAATCAATTTGTAGTTAGTTAAGGCACTGAACTAGAACTGGGAAATGGGGAAAACTAGTCCTGCCTTAGGCAAAAAACCTGTAGGGTGACTAAGGGCCAGTCAGTCTCTCTCAACCCTAGGAAGCTGGCAAGGGCTAAACCAATTTGAAAATCTTGCCAAGAAAATTGTAGGAACTTGTCCAAGCAATTGCCAGGAGTCAACACTGACTTTGAGGAACACACATAACATGTTAGCATTTGTGTAGTGACTTTTTTCACCTTTTCAAGTCTTTTCATACATGAGCTAATTAGGTTGACAAGTCTGGAATGTGCCATGAAGACTCAGCATGATCAATGGCATTGCAATTGGGGCTGGGGAATCCTGAAAAACAATAATACTTTTTCCCAAAGCAGTTCAATATCTATTTCTAATATAACATTCTTAATCGATTCTAACTGACTTGTTACTGCTGGAGCAGTTTGGCATCCTCTTCTGATGTAATGTGGCTTTACCCCAGTCATAAATCTCAGAGGACTGCCACATTCCTTAAGATTTTGAGAGTTATAACAACAAAGCAGGTTTGGGGTCATGGAAGCCTTTTAAGAGGGTGGGCATGCAGTTGCCAACCTCTTCTCTGAATTGCATCTTTTTGTATTATTTGACTGAGGGTCAAAAGAAAGATAAGAAATACTGGAGACTAGTTTTTTTTCCTTTTTAAATTTGCTCATTTTCAGTTATGAAATGCTTATTCAGCCTGATTTTTACTAAAGTTACATAGGAAAATGCAAGGTTTTTTGCTGCAACAATCGTTTTCTTCTCTTCTATGGCAAGCCGTAGTAAGTATATTGGTCAGGCAATAATCATTTATTAAATTGAGCATTTTTAAAAAAACATTTGGTGGGAGGAAAGAGGAGAATAATAAGGGAAAGAAAGAAGGAGCTGAAAGAGTTAAAGAACTACAGGCAGACTCATGTGGACATGGAAACTCACAGGAATTATAGATAATTAAAAATAGATTGATAGGAAGGAAGGATGAGGATAAAATGTAACTATTGGAGGAAAGACAGAAAATGCACACAACTTTTGAAAATCATTTAGTGATATCTTAAGTTGTAGGAGTTCTGGATTCCTTGCTATGAATTTTCCTTTACTATTCTTACTTTGATCTTACTATATGTTTAATACTTATAATGTTAGTTCTTCATTTAAAGTTAAAAACATTGATTAGATTCTCAATGAGACTAGGGTTTGCTCGATATAATTTTCTCAAGGCATTTATAGCTCTTCTGAACTATAAAATACTATTGTATTTTTTATAGGTTTCTGCTGTTCCTTCTGGTGGGTAGGCTGTGTAGTAAAGGAAATGCTGTCCCCAGGGATATGGAGGCGCAGAAGGAGTAATGTAATAATTATTGGCTTCATACTTAGCTACACCCAAATTTCAGATCTGTATGGGTGGAACACCTCATCATGTTTTTGTTTCTCATTTCTGGTGTCTTTGTGAGACAGAATAAATGTTCCTTGGCTCACTGATTTGGTTGTAGAAAGCTTCTCTGGAGTCTGGAAAATTCACAGAACTAATTTCTGAACGGAATACAGATAGGCCTTGACTTACAACAGTTCATTTAGTGACTATTGAAATTGCAACAGCACTGAAAAAAGTGACTTATGATCATTTCCCCTTTTGTGACCTTCTGACAAGCAAAGTCAGCAGGGAAGCCAAATTCACTTAACAACCGTGTTACTGATTTAAGAACTCTCTTAACAAAGAGGACGAGAAAAGTCGTAAAATGGGGCAAAAGTAACTTAACAAATGTCTCACTTAACATCATAAATTTTGGGCTCAATTGTGGTCGTAAGTTGAGGACTACCTGTAGGGTAATTCTGTACTTTTCTATAAAGTTGTACAGTATGCCCAGCATATCAATAATGACAGAGGTAGTTTCAGTGATCATATAATCCTCGACTTAACAATCATTAGTTTAACAACCATTCAAAGTTACAGCAGCACTGAAAAAAGTGACTTACCACTGGTCCTCACATTTATGACCATTGCAGCATCTCCCCAGTCATATGATTAGTCATATGATAAGAGCCGTGGTGGCGCAGTGGTTAGAGTGCAGTACTGCTACTTCTGCTGATCACCAGCTGCCAGCAGTTTGGCAGATCGAATCTCACCAGGCTGAAGGTTGACTCAGCCTTCCATCCTTCCGAGGTGGGTAAAATGAGGACCCAGATTGTTTGGGGGCAATATGCTGACTCTGTAAACCGCTTAGAGAGGGCTGTAAAGCACTATGAAGCGGTATATAAGTCTAAGTGCTATTGCTATTGCTATGATTAAAATTCGGGTGCTTGGCAAGTGACATGTATTTACAATGGTTGCAGCATCCTAGGGTCATGTGATCACTGTTTGTGACCTTCCCAGCCGGCTTTTGACAAGCAAAGTCAATAGGCAAGGATTCGCTTAACAGCTGGAGTGAACTGTGGCAAAAAAAAAAAAGGGTGTAAAATCAGGTGCAACTGACTGAACCACTGCTTTGCTCAGTAACATAAATTCTGGTCCCAACTGTGGTCATAAGTCAAGGACTACCTGTACTTGAAGTTAAATAGAAATATATTTAAGCAACTTTCAACATTTGGGAGAAGCAACTGGAATCTCATATGTATGTTTCTACCATCAAGAAGTCCAGTGCATAATTTTCTGCCCTTGAAAAAGGTGGGGGAGTAAAAGAGGAGAAATCTTAGCAGATTGCAACCACATAGCTAATTGTAGCTGATTTCAAAAACCTAAGCAGAGAGGGATCTGGTTAGTACTCAGATATGAAACCAGGAAATTGCAGGACTGTAGGTTAGTTTGGTAAATTGAAAAAGCATTAGTAGTCATCGGTAGTTTAATTTATGTTAAGAGAGTATTTACTTTGTAAGGTGATGAGAGTTTTTTTTAAATACTAAAGTACAAGAGAATTTTTATTATCTTATACTAAATCAGATGTTTGCTTATTTGTTTCAGCATTGTCCATGGTTTATAGCAATGTGCAAACTCAGGCAATAGTGGTTTGTTTAGTAAACTATTACTCATAGTTTGTTTTAATAAACTAGATTTAAATAAATAACATGTTCGTACAATGCATAATGACTGATGGAAGCTTTCCAATGTTTCAGTCTTTTCCCTGTTATGTCTGGAGAAACTGAAGAGTAAACCTAGGGGAAAACTTTTTTTTGCATAGAAAGCATATGCTCTACTACTGCTCTTCTCTAAAGCACAGGAGGAAATGCCAAAAGTGCATAATAGGTCTTCAGATTAAAGGTGGGAAATCCCCGAGAGGCTGAAAAGCAAGTAGTGGCTATAATTAGTCAAGTTGGATGAATGGAAATCCAGTTGAGGTGCGATGAACAGCAATGAAGAATGTATGAGATCTTTATCTGTTCTACAGTGTCTACATCATATTAATTAAAGAGCAGTGTCTGGAAAAAGTATATTCAAACAACCTTAAAAACAAAGGCTATTATATTGGGGTTGTTTGTGTTAAGCTGAATGATGCAGTCAACCCATTCTTGAATGATTAACAATACAGTAATCTCTTTGCCTTAGAAGTCACCCTGAACCTGGATAGAAAATTGTTCAAAGAAATCTATAATGATGGATCACAGTGAATTATGGAAAGTTTGTCAAGTTCTCCTGGCTACCCTCGAGTCACAGTTTTTCCTTATACTTATCCATTTAATGCTTGGTCTCAGGTGTTGCCTTTGCCAGAGTAGCGATTAGCCTTGTTGTTTGTGTAGTTGAGCAGAAGTGGCCAACCCTGCTGAGTGCTACACTAAGACTTCGGGTAAAGAAAAAGGCAGACTCCTGTAGTATCTAAGGAAGACTCCCTGCCATCTCCAACTTTGTCTCTGGATGTCTGCTTTACTCTGGCACACTCTTGCTCTTATATAATTAACAAGCTTCCCATTTACAGCTGGATGGTGAGGTTTAGCAGATACCAGTTGTTGACAGCTAGTCTCCTTATCTGGTGTTGAAAATGTATATGGTTAGAAAGTGCTAAATGGGATTGTCAGGCATGTAAGAAAGGGATGATACGAGGTACGGAGGTGCTAATTTCTCCCCTTCTTCCTGATACTTATCAGCAGAAAGCTTAAGGGCACATCATGTCCCAGGGGGACTCTAATCTGAGACTTGTTGCTTAGAGCCTCTGCTATTTAGTTTGTGTCCTTCATGGTGTGTTGAAGGTTTCCCTGCATCATTTTAAACCAGGACAGGCCAACTGTTTGGTAGCTGGCTATAGGTGACCTGGTGGAGTTTGGTTTTCTTTTCTGTATTGTGTAGTTGGGAGCAGCATTTAAACTTTACCAAGTATTTTAAATCTCTTTGAGACTTACCGGTAATGCAACTTTTTTTCTTCTGCCTTTGATACTTAACTCAAAAAGCTCCTGAGCTACCAAAAAAAAAAAAAAAAAAAGAAAAGAAAAAGGAGGGGGGCAAACTGGTTACAACTTGCTTGGAAGTGTGCCCATGTGCCAAAAAAAAAAAAAAAAAAAAAAAAAAAAGGAAAAGGAAAAGAAAAAAGTTTCATGAACCACAGGCAGGCCACAAGTTGTGGGTTGCCTGTTTTAAAGTTTCTTTGATAGCTATATCAAGTAATTTCCAGAGTGCCTGAGGCCTCTGCAGCAGCAACAGCCTGTATAAATTATCAAGATCTACTTGGCTTTTATTCTATGTGCAAAGATAATATATCAGAGGCTTTATGGACTGTTGTTTTGTGAATATGGAGTCTGTCTCTTTTCTGGAGTGGTATTGAGAATCATCTTGTCATGGTCATTTGCTTTAGTTTTCCTCCATAGCCTAACATTTTCCACACAGTTGGGAGTGATGCCAAATCCTGACTTCATAGATCTTTGGAAATTATTTCTCCCTTGTTCTAACACTGGAGCTATACAGATTACGATTGCTCCTATTGTACCTCCTATACTGAAGCAAATGTGAAATGCCTGAAGTTTGGAACATTCTGCTTCTTTCTGTCAACCCTTCAATTATACATCTGGGCCTAGTTTAAGATTAGTAGCATTTATACTTGACTTGTGTGTCTATTAACCGAGCCCTTTCAAAATGCCTTTTATTCTTCTGACTTTAACTTTGTAGCAATTATTTTCTTCCTGGATAAGCTTTCTCTTAATTTTCCTTTCTCCTCTCTGTCCTGTCAGATAGGTTTCCAAGATGTGTGTCCACATGGGGCAGAATTATTCTGTGCATTGTGTTTATATTAATTAAATTTAATTAATTAATTATTAATATTGCCTTTATTATTTTCATAAACAGCTCAAGCTGGTGAACATAACTAACACCAAGAGCCATGCTGGCGCAGTGGTTAGAGTGCAATACTGCAGGCTACTTCTGCTGACTGCTGGCTGCCTGCAATTTGGCAGTTCGAATCTCACCAGGCTCAAGGTTGACTCAGCCTTCCATCATTCTGAGATCGGTAAAATGAGGACCCAGATTGTTGGGGGCAATACGCTGACTGTAAACCGCTTAGAGAAGGCTGTAAATCCCCAGGAAGCTGTATATAAGTCTAGGTGCTAATTGCTGATACTTTTCCCCCCACAACAACCACCCTATGAGTTGGGCTGAGAAAGAGTGACATGCCCAAGGTCACTCAGTTGCCTTTCATGGCTACTGTGGGATTAGAACTCGCGGTCTCCTGGTTTCTAGCTTGGTGCCTTAGTTACTAGGCCAAACTGGCTTCGTATTCTGAAAGCTCACTGATACTCAGCACACAATGGGTGATTCAGCAATGGCTCCTAGTTGTTAAACCCTAGATCTGACTTCTTCTCACTGGCAAACTAAACTTTGTTTTTTAAAAAAATGTATTTATGGTGTTTATTACAGCACACTTAATTTGTTGTTATTATTCCTGTTAAACAGAACATTTTACATTCAGTACATTTTTTCTTTCCATTTTGTCTTTCAGTATGACAATAAATGTATATGTCAGGGAAATAGTTTTACAACACAATATGCTGTCTCTTGCCAAAATGTAGAGATTGAATGCCATTTGATTTATTTTTAAAGTGAATCAGAACAAAATGAAAAAGGATTTGGGATAGGAAATAACAGAAAGTGGAAAAGAAAAGGACCATGTCTGTTCTTTTTTATGAAGAACATTGCCTAATCATTTCCAGATTCTTCCTGTTGACAATCTCAGCATTAAAACCACAATTGAGGATGCTTCTATTTAGGCTTCTCTAATCTGATGTCCTCCAGATGTGTTGGACCATAGACTCACTGTCAGCCAATATATGGCAGGTGACAAATTGGGAGCATGCAATCCTTCCAATTTAGTACAGTACTTTGTAGATTTATTGGATGGCAAGTTCTGTTATCTTCAACCAGGAGGGGAAATGACTTTGTAGTTCCATACATACAACAGATTCAAGAAACCTCAGTGAAAGCATCTAAGTTCTCTTTTTAAAAACAGACATATTATCCACTCATCTTTTGCTCATGTGATTTTGTGTTGCTGCTACTCTTTGGTAAACTTCAACTCTTCTTCTAAACACACACCAAGAAAAAAAAATAGTAGGAAATTTCTCAATTGTTGCAGGGTGGGCCTCTGAGTTTGGAAGTAGTTGCTGGGTGGCTGTGTTTGTATCATGACTACCTTGTAATCCTTTGCAAGATTGTGGTTGGGGTGTTAGATAAAAAACCAGAAGACTGTGAGTTCTGGTTGGTTCTTAGACATGAAATTTGGTTGGGTGACTTTGGGGCAGATACTTTTTCTCAGCTCAAGAATCCCACAAGAATCTTGAGGGGAACATCGGAGGAGAGAGCATTATGCAAAGTGCCTTGAAGTGTACAACATAAAAGTGGGAGATAAATTTAATAATTAAAGACCAATCCAAGAAGTCTCCAGGTAAGAAGTGGGAAAAGTTTCCTTTGATCAATCAGTATAACTTAGGCATTTTCCAAAGCATTAAACTGGATCTTCTAACACAGAGGCTATTTTAATTGAGGAATAGTTTTAATTGGGGTTACATTCAATTGGGATCAGGTCCTATTTCCACAAAAATGACTTTGCTTCCAGCCTTTTCTCCCCTCTCTCTCAGCCAATTTAGTCTGTGGAAATATTGGGCTCCTTCTCCCTCTCCTCCCCCTCCCTTTTTTTGTCAGATTGTAAAGACAGGCATTTTATGGCTAGCTTCCCAATGCACCCCTGCAGAGGGAAATTAGCAAAGTGGAAGAGTTCCCACTGGTACTAAAATATTCTATTTTTGCCCCATTTTAAAAGCAGGCATCTCATAATTTTCATTAGTATTTATTGAAGATCCAAACAATAAAACGACCTCATTTTGACAGAATGGAAAGCTAATGAGAAATGAGGGCTATAAAATAATAATTAAAAATTCCTTCTACAAAGGTTCAATTTTCTCCTTGGAGGTCACATTCATCTCCCAGATTTTATATGCAAGGTCAGATAGTCTTGGAGCTTCCGAACTAAAAGAGCCCAGTGAGTAACATCAATCGAAGTTTATTTTAGGAGTCATAGCTGTTTTCTTCACTCAGAGCTTATTAATTATTACTCTGTCTGGAAACTGCTAATGCTAGATTAGAAAATCCTAGAAAATGGAATTTACCAGATACAGAGAAGTTGCTCCTATAAGTATAATAAATGATGCCAGGCAATGATCATGAGACTATTGACTAATGTTTATAAGCTTCTGCATGCTTTTGTTTTCTACTTTATATTTTGCCTCTTTCTCTGGTTTTGCCTGATTCATTGGGGTGGGGGTTGTGTAAGGGGTGAAAATGATGTAGGTAATCAGAATGACAGGCTATATTCTGTATTTCCAGTTCCAGAATCTAAATCTCCATCTTTCATATTACATGCTGCATCTGTATGTTGCTTTGGTTAATAACAGTTGGATGAATAGAAGAGTATAGAAGTATGGATTTATCCAAAGTGATTTAGATGTAGTGTGGCTGTAATCAGAATAGGACCTGCACATATTTAATTAGACACAAAACTGGGGACTGGAATGGATGTTAGGGCTTGGTTCTGATTGGTAGGGTATAGCATGGGCTCCGGTAGATGAGCCTGGCATTGACTATTGCAATGAGAAATTGAGAATAGAACTAATTTATTTAATTGTTAACTGTGTTTAATTTAGCAGACACAAATTCAGAGTTTCCTTATTTAAATGCCATATATTTGTCATTTTTAAAGGGTTAAAATAAATCCTGACTCCAAAGCTGATTGGATATGGCTGTTCTCATGAAGTACGATTCTACCCAGGACCCAATTAAGCATGGCATGTAATCAGTAAGTTCTTTTTTTTTTAATTTTCTTTATTGATTTTCCATTTTAAACATCATAATGCTTTTACACAGATCTACACCCATTTTCGTACATTGTTATTCATTTTGTACAATTTATGGTGGTCCAATCTTTTGGCTTGCCTGGACCGCATTGAGTGAAGAGGAATTGTCTTGGGCCGCATAGGAAATATATAATATACAGGTAGTCCTCAACTTACAACCACAATTGAACCCAACATTTCCATTACTAAGCGAGACAGTTATTAAGTGAATTTTGCTCGTTTTATGACCTTTCTTGTGACATTTGTTAAGTGAATCATTGCAGTTAAGTTAGTAACACGGTTGTCAAATGAATCTGGCTAACCCATTGACTTCGCTTGTCAGAACGTCGCAAAAAGTGATCACATGACCCTGGGACACTGCAGTCATCATAAATACATGCCAGTTATGAAGCATCCAAATTTTGATCACATGACCGTGGGGGGGGATGCTGCAACAGTCGTAAGTGTGACAAACAGTCATAAGTCACTTATCAGCACTCTTCTAACTTCAAACAGTTGCTAAACGAATGGTTGTTAAGTCCCGTATTACTTGTACCCCCCTTTGAAAAGTAAAATAGAACAACCTCTACTAATTTGCATTTAGGATCTTGAAATAGGGAAAAGTGTGTTGTAAGAATACTTGAGATCACTCAAGCTTTCTCTAGTGGTGTGTTTTCTATACTTATGAGCTAGACTGGTTGACTACTTTGCTGCTGACTAATCATTGATAAAGTTGAAGTACCATTCCAGGAATGCCCTGAAGCTGTAAAAGAAGAGTCATACCAGGCGGTGCCTTTCATCATGGAGTACAAACCAATGATGCTGTCAGCTGATGTACCTTCCGCTTTCTGAAATCTGTATGTTCATTCTGCAGTCAGGCCTTGCCCATGGAAGTCTCTGTATTTTCTCCTCCCTTTCTGATCTGCTGTGGGATGATTCAGTCAAGACTTGAGACATCGCATCACAGCTATTATTACTAATTCTCTTTTGGTTTGGAAAAAAAGTCATGGAAATGGCAGGCCTCTGTAGGAGCCAGACTGAAATCCTATGTAGTATTTCAGTAGTGGTTGCTGATATGTCTGTGTATCTGGGTGGGGTTTTATGTTTTATGAATGAGCACTTGGCATCTTACTTGTAGTCATTACTTGTGAATAAAGTTGCTAGGCAAGGTACAACATGATTACTTAGAAGATAATCCCTGATGTGGAAGATTGTATATGATGTAGCATCCATTTTTTTTATGAGAATACCCGGTTCACACATTATGTTAGGTCCAAATCAAAGTATGTTATTGGTTAACATGTCAGTGAACTTTTCCTTAGACCATTTTGTGACTAAGAGACTTGCAATAATGCTGATCATTTCAAATTAACCTCATTTAATTCTTTTTTTAATCACTTGGTATGGTATTGTTGCTTATTACAGTATTGTCTCCTTGAAACGTAAAAGTCACAAAGCAATGAGAGGAAGCCAAGCATAGAGAGGAACGTGCAGACAAAAACTGGTCTTAAAAGCAATAGTCTAGAACTATTCCATATTCGAACACCTCCAACTGGGTGTTTTGATAGCTGTTGGTGCTGGTATTCATAGATAAACACCTCTGGAAGTGCCTGTCATTTGGGAAAAGCTGCACTACCGTAACTACACAACACTTCCTCCTCCCTAATTTACTGTAAAATATTTGACCTCTCACTATGACTGTGGCTAGCACAAATCTCCCTGTGTTAATAATACAGAGGGAAGGTAAAAAGATGAACAGCAGTGCAAAACACTTCATGCCACTGAAAAAATTGAGGAAGGTCAGCCTATGCTATAAGGCTCTTTTGAACAGACTCCAAGCAGCCGCTGCCTCTTCGGCACCAGCCCCAATCCAGTGACTGAATAATCAGCACCCTTCAGCAACATAAGCACATTTCCAGATGGCATGACTTCCTAAATTTCTAGGTTTCGATTCTTGGTAAAAGGAAAGAGAAAAAGGAGACCGTTCCTCACACCATTACTAGGAATGCTAACGTTACAGATTAGCAAGTACAAGTGTAAATGTTTGAATCTGCCAAAATGAGCAATTGGGATTCCTGGAGACCTCCTCCATCCAATTTTAAAGAAGCAATGAATGCTATTTTTAGGTTCATTGAACCAAAAGAATGTCAGCAAGGAGATAAAAAACAATGAGATGCTCAACCAATGCAAAGCAATGGATGCCAGGTGATTGAAAGATGATTCCCATTACCCACTCCAGCAGTGGTTAGACTGATGAAAGAAGGAGGGGAAACGACAGAAGGGGATCGTTTTATAAAACTTGAGTGTGGCGCAGAGGGACCTACATTTATTCAAGTGTATGATTATATTAATTTAATCAATCTCCTCTTATCATGGTGGCAGCATAAAGAGCTCCAATAGTGATCTATATTTCTCAGGTTGGAGGTTATGCTTTGCATTCCATTAAGTTAAATTGAATTGAATGGGATGTCTGAAAACTCTGGGATGGTGCTGACCAATCAGAAACCATCTAGTGAACTGGCATACAGGATTAAGAATATCCCCATCGAAAGCTGCACACATAAACATTGTTAGAGGGGGAAAGGCTCCAAAATTATACCTTGCCCAGAGCTCCAAGTTATCTGTAATTCTTTTTTTAGTGCTTGTTTCTCTCTTTGGTCACATTCACAGTACAGGTAGTTCTTGACTTACGATAAAAATTGAGCCCGAATTTTGATCATAGGAATGCTGCAATGGTTATAAGTGTGAAAAATGGTCACAAGTCACTTTTTTTCAGTGCTATTGTTAACTTTGAAGAGTCACTAAACTAATAGCTGTAAGTCGAGGATTACCTGTACAGTAGTTGCTAGAGTAGTGAGAATAGGCAGCAGAATGGTTGCAAGTGATTAAATTAAATGAATAAACCAATAGCTAAAATGTAGCACAGCTCACTTGCAAACCTCTTCACCCTGGAACCTAATCCCCGTATTTGCAAATCAAGCAACTATTGGGTTTTTTCCTTTCCTTCCACTAAATCCTTGTCATTGACTGGAGAACGATTTTCAACCATCATGCAATATTTTCATTGTACAATCACTATCCAGACTGGGCAGTCTAGCATACAACAATAATAAAGCGAGCTATTACTGAGAACAATGGGCCAGAAATTATTCTTAGGTGGCCCCATTCTTTGCAACCCAATTGAACCCCATTCTTGGCTTTCTTCAGGGAGACTCCAGCTCATGTTCCTTAGTCACATAGCAACCTTGCAGTAAATTTCTGCATCCAGGCACTGCATTCAACTCAGCCTCTCTGGAGCCTACAGGCTAAGACACTTCCTCTTCCATTTTCTGCAGCAAATCTTATTGACACCGATTAGCGCCTACTTACATAAATAAAGTCGTCCAATTGCTTATGAAAGAGAAGTCATTAGCACACATAATCCTTTTCACAACTCGAGCATTTCATTAGCAACAGCTGAGCTTTTCAAACATATTCGCACACCATCAGGAAACTACTATGGATAGTCAGTTACTACTTGGAAAACCCCATTGTAGAAAAATGAAATGGGTAGTAAGCAAGACAGGGACGATGGCAATGGGAGATTTTGTTGGATGACCAAACAAAAATACTATGCTAAGTTTGCCAAGGCACAGATATACTTTTTTTTTTCTTACAGACTTTTCAAAGCCAAAATTTGCTCCTCAGCACTCAGTACTTTCTTTTTTTGTGATTTGAATACTATAGTGAGAGATATAGGTATATCTATATAGGTAAACCTAGAGCAAACTGAAAAGGCTTTTCAGGTGGAAAATTAGAGCTCCAGGTGGATATGACTACAAATACCAATAATCCAAACAGTAGGGTGGGTGGTGGGGTAGTTACTAAACAACCTGTGACACTTTTACTCATCACTTTAGAGATATTTCCTTAGCTAAATAGGGGCAAAAAAGCAGTAGGAGCGACTTCCGACTTCCTGCTGGCTTTTCCATTGACTTTCCTTGTAGGAAGCTGTCACGGAGGATTGGAAATGATGTTAACAGGGCTTACCGCAGTAGTACGGCAGCACTGAAATGGCCAAACTTTGCCAAATTTCAATCCCATGGGAGTCATAGGTTCTGGATTTTGGATGCATTCTATAAGTTAGCCCCGTGATGGCGAACCTATGGCACACATGCCACAAGTGGCACGCGGAGCCATATCTGACGGCACGCGAGGCGTTGTCCTATGTCAGCTCCAGTGCGCATGTGCGCGCTGGCCAGCTGGTTTTCGGCCTTGGGGAAGGCCGTTTTCGCCCTCCAGAGGCTTCAGGAGGCTTCCCTGAAGCCTCCGGAGTGCGAAAAACGGCCCAACGGGCAAACCAACGGGCAAAGAGCCGAGGTGGCGCAGTGGTTAGAGTGCAGCACTGCAGGCCATTTTTCGCCCTCCGGAGGCTTCAGGGAAGCCTCCTGAAGCCTCCGGAGGGTGAAAACGGCCTTCCCCAAGGCTGAAAATCAGCTGGCCAGTGCACGCATGCGCACTGGAGCTGACATAGGGCAACGCCTCGCGTGCCCTCAGATATGGCTCTGTGTGAAAAATGGCCCAACGGGGGGTGCATGCACGGGGATGCACGCATGCGCAGTGTGGTGCGCATGGGGGTTTGTGTGCTGGCACGCGCACAAGCTAGCACGCGCACACTCCCATTTTTGGCACGCAAGAAGAAAAAGGTTCACCATCACCGAGTAAGCCCATTTGGGGTATGTTGATTCAAAAATGCCAGTTGCACCATTGCGCCCAGTTGAAGGTTACAAACCACCTTTGTACAAACAAACAACCAAACAGATACAAGAGTTTTAGAAATAGATAGCCTAGTATCAAGTTGCCTATCTCTGCCTTAAGATTTTCTAAGCAATTATTTAGTCAGTTAAAAGTGAGAGGCACATTAAACTATCCAGATAATAAATAATTCTACAGAAGATTCAGATTCCTCCGATTACTTGTGAAATTTTGGGAAGGTGGGTCGAGGAGAATGGAAGAAGTTAGAAATAAACCATACCATTTTCTTGGCAGAATTATGGAAGTGGTCTGCATTTGCCATTAGCGATCAGTATTTCTTGCTGTTGTTGTTGTTTACTCCAAATGGTTGGAATGTTTCCTCATATTAATACTCTGAAAATGATATCCCATGCTTTTCTTGGATTACATTAATCCAAGTCCATTAATACATTAAATGGACTTTATTTGCTACGAATAGTTTTGGCAATGCAAAAATTGGTGGAAAATACAATATGCAAATGTAATGACATTGATTCAACATGCCGCTTGTACAATTCAAGAGGCAAGAGAAACTGGTATTAAAAAAACTTAAAAATCAACATGGAACTTTTTGTAGCTTTTCAATTCACACAGCACCGATCTGCAAATAATTGAGGAATGCACTCAAACACATACAAGGATCCCGAATAACTTTAGCTATCACAGCTGTGCTGTTTCATTTTTATCACTGAACAGTAATGTCATTTGGTGGTAATATTGTTTTCTCTTCTCCTGCTCTAACCACACAAACATAAAAATCGAAACTGCCCAATTATTGACTACTAATGATACTTCTGTTAATCAAACCAGGGCTTCCCACTATTTCAAAGAAACATCTCTTTATTGCTAAAAGAGGTAGGCAGACAGGCAGGCAACAAAACTGTCCCCTCAAGTGTCATGTGGCAAAGCATCTGTTGCCTTCATTGTACACTTGTCAAATATTCCTCCCAAGTGGTTATTTTACCAGCACTACAGGGCAACCACCAGCTGCTTGGGAAGAGTGCAAACGCTGATCAGGATTCTTCAGCACACAGTTAAAATTTAGTACAGTAGATTGTATTAAATTATATAATTTTTTTTGCGTTATATCACAAATGGACCCCACAGTTTACATTTGCGAAGTTTTGAAGTAAAACGTCACTGTTATGTGAACAGGAACATCCTCTTCCCTTTTAAACTGAAGATCAGAATGGAGCAATTGCGAATGATGAGAACCGCTGCCTTTACGAGTGTCGATGCTCTCCTACAAAACCACTCCTAGATTCCACAAACAGGCACCATCAGCTCAAAAAATACAGGTAGTCCTCAACTTACGGCCACAACTGAGTCCTAAATTTCTGTTGTTAAGCAAGACATTTGTTAGGTGAGTTTTGCCCCATTTTACGACCTTTCTTGCCTCGGTTGTTAAGTGAATCACTGCAGTTGTTAAGCTAGTAATCTGGTTGTTAAGTGAATCTGGCTTCCCCGTTGACTTTGCTTGTCAGAAGTTTGCAAAAGGTGATCACATGACCTTAGGACACAGCAACGGTCATAAGTATGAACCAGCTGCTAAGCATCTGAATTTTGGTCACATGATCATGGGGATGCTTCAAAGGTCGTAACTGTGAAAAACTGGTCATAAGTCACATTTTTCAGTGCGGTTGTAACTTTGAACGGTCACTAAATGAACTGTTGTAAGTCGAGGACTACCTGTACCAGTTTCTCTTCACAGTTGCACTGCGAGCTGATTCTTCGGGGGGGGGGGGGGAAGGCATTTGATGTGCTGTGATGCTAATGAAGTTATACTTGTAGAGTATGATCTGTGACAGCTCTTTCACGCTTTCAAGTCATCCCTTGAGAACTGGGCAATTACTCAAGTGACAAATCACCAACGTGTGTGAAATAGCCACAACCTCACGTGGAAAGACGTCAGGTCCATCCCAGATGAAATACAGATGAATCATTATTTTCAATTTTACTCCCCGCCCCCCCCCCCAAAATATGATGATGTGTATGTATAAAAATAAATAATAAATGAAATGAAATTCAATAATTTCTGATTAAAAAGAAAAAAGAAGATATAACTCCAGAATCATGATTCTCTTTTCAGGGACACACCTAAATTAAAATTCCTACTTAGGCAAGAAAATTATGAATCGTATTGATAAACATAAAATTATGTGTATGTTTAATTGTTTTGAAGAAAATTACAATATATACCTATTGTAATATTACACCTCCATAACAACTGTAATGAATAATGGTAAACCTTTTCCGTGTATGACTGTATGGGAAGATGTATAGTAATATATTGAATAAGTAAGTCAGTGAGTTATTTTTCTCATATGTTCACACATGGTATTAATTTGCAAATAAGCATTCATTCCTTTAAACAGATGTAAGACAGATATAAAAAGTGCTCTCAGACTACTTGATTCCCTAGACATTAGAAAAAGGTTGACACTGTTTCATTAAAATACATTTATCTTAATATTCAGGAAATGTATGGTTATGTTATATTGTTGGGGTCCCATCCCTGGGATTCAAGGATTTGGGGTACAGTAAATCCTTAGCAGGCACAAGAGAGTGTTGCACAACACCATCGTATTTTAAAGATATTGAGAAATTTGAGATGTATGAACATTACTTTCATTTCATACATTACTTTCAAAAAGAGATTAGATGTTCACAGGACACACACGCACACACACAAATAACAGCCACAGTAAAATATGTGGGTTATCCAGTTTAAGCTGGTTACTATCTCACACTGTAAGACTGTCTCAAATGACTGTGCCAGGATAAATGAGTGGAACAGGAATTAGATATATCATGCTAAACAACTAAGAGGAAGAACAAATTAAATAAATGAACAGGATTAATAACAACAAAAAAAAATGATGGCAACAGCTGCACTTTTGAGTTATTCTAGGACACACACACACACACACACACACACACACACACACACACACACTGTTGTGGCACCTCAAAGATTAACTGAGATTTTGTGGAATAAGCTTTATAGAAGTTATTTCATCTAGTGCAAGTCTACTTCACTTCATTTAAGAGCCGAGGTGGCGCAGTGGTTAGAGTGCAGTACTGCAGGCTACTTCAGCTGACTGTTCAGCAGTTCAGCGGTTCAAATCTCACCGGCTCAAGGTTGACTCAGCCTTCCATCCTTCCGAGGTGGGTAAAATGAGGACCCAGATTGTTGGGGGCAATATGCTGACTCTGTGAACCGCTTAGAGAGGGCTGTAAAGCACTGTAAAGCGGTATATAAGTCTAAGTGCTATTGCTATTGCTATTTCAAACTTCTTAAAAAGATTCTGATCTACAACTAGAACATGCGTAAAATGCTTGCTGGCCAAGTACTGCCAACTGAGGCTAGCCACAAAACCTTTTAGCTCTCTGGGTGCTCTTGGGATGAAACACTATCTTTGACCATTGTTATACAATTTGATTGGGATCCAGACGAAAATACAGTGAAAATACTTTACATTGTTTTGCAGCAAGTTGAGTTCAGCAAACATTAAGTTGCAATGGAATATATTTAAAAAGGGTTTCTATTCAGTGGCAGCACCACTACTTGGAACTGGTGGAATATTGTGTCATGGGCTATGGAGCAATCTTCTCTGGGAACTTTGCTGAAACTCTTTTCTTATCAGTATTAAAGATCAAGCAGAGAGGTTTTAGGCAGACACAATTCAGGCACAGGAAATCCCTTCTCAGTACAGTGGGCTGAGCAAGATTATCTTTTTTTATGGACTGTCCAATTTTGTGACTACCTTAACTTATTCAGGGTTTAAAATAAACAGCCACAGGGATGAGTCTGGAGATAGGAAGTCCAAATTCAAAGTCCCTTTGAGCCAGTAAGCATACGGGGTGGTCTTTGGCAAGGATACATTTCAAGAGAGGGTGTTGTTCTCATCTGAAAGAGAAGAGAACAAAGGGAGGAAGGCAGAGGTGGGTTCCTCCTGGTTCGGACAGTAACTTGGCAGCCTGGGTCACTAGAACCGGCAGCGACCCAGGCCTGCCCCACCCCCGAACTGGTTCTTTCAGCGGCGCCATAGGCGGCACCAGCTTGTTTTTTTGCTTCTGCGGATGCGCAGCAGCTTTTTTTAAGCACTGCGCATGCATGCGAAGCATGCGCGCGGCGCATCACTGAGCGAACCGGCAGCGAAGAAAAGCAGAACCCACCCCTGGAGGAGGGGTAATGATGTCCCCTTGCTGCTATCACTGACCAAAAGTAGACCTTTCACTACACAACCTAACCTTGCGGAGTTAGGCCCTTCCTTAATAGCAGCTTCTCACTTCTTCTTCTTATCATTTCCAAGCAATAGCACTGACAAAATAAGATATATAGTTGCCATAAAGAAAGAAAGCTACAAAAAACATGTTCTTATATACCAGGTACCTTAGAACAGGTGGTCTCCAAACTTGGCAACTTTAAGACTTGTGAGCGTCAACTCCCAGTTTTGGGGAGTTGAAGTCCACAAGTGTTAAAGTTGCCAAGTTTGGAAACCCCTGCCTTAGAATAACAATTATCTGTCTTTCCCAGCAGAGATAAGGGGAGGGTAGTTGAGACCAGCAGAAGAGAGGTGAAGGTAAGAATGAGGGAGGGAGGGAGAGAGGGAGAGAGAGGGGGGGAGGGAGAGAGAGAGAGAGGAGGAGAGAGAGGGAGAGACCCATAAACTTTAAACTCTTGCTTCAACCCCACAACAGAATAATCTTGGGAAACTCTGAATTGTAGGATATGATTAACATGCTTAATCAATTTACCTAGAATAAATTTGGCATGCCTACTTATTGTAATTCTTATTAATTTTCTATATAAGCTTCATGGTATCCACACCTTGTTTCCTTCGCCATTAGGGAAATTGCTGTTCTCCTGACTGACAGCAGGAGAGTCCAAGAATGAGTATTGACGATATCTTTTCTGCCCAGAGACAGAGTCATAATTGAAGCCATGTTGCCTCTCTCCGTGGCTCCAGTTTTCAACTCGGTCTCGCCCTAGAGAGATGCTTTTTTCTGGACTGGACATTGAAAACCCATTCTTGGACATCTGTCATCGGCGAATCGTGGCTAATTGACAGCAGCGGAGGCAGCAGGAGCGTTGCCCTGCATTCCCGCAGCCGAAGTTCCTTTCCTTGCTGTCTGGTCGTGCTGGCCAATCCAGACTTCTGGCAATGCCACCGACCTAGAAGCCCCTAAACTGGGTCCCGTGGGAACGTGCTGGCTAATCCAGGCTTCTGGCACAGCCGCCGACCCACGCAGCGAAATTGCCGCGCTTGAACGAGCTGAAGGCTTCGGAGGGATCCCTTGTGCTGAGCTGCTGTCAGCGCCACCTATATCGGCGTGACAGCTCTGCCGAAGCCTCGGAAGGTGAAGAAAAAAATTGGCGTGCCTTTCCCAGCTGTTTGAGAGCAATAGTCGAACCAGCGCTGCAGCGCTTGCCGCTGTCATCGAGCCACTTCAAAGAGCCCTGCTTGATTTCTGAGGCTTGTGCCTTTTCCCTGTCAGTTGAGCTCCAAAATGGCGGAGCATGCCTCTGGTGACAGGATTGACTCCAACGGGCGTTCCCCAGCCTCGCTGGAGCCTGTTAGCAAGGGAGCTGCTGTTTCTAGATCTGCCTCAAAGAGGGCAGCAGACAAAATTAAATCCAAAGCTCCCAAACTCTCTAGGCACTCCAGCGCTGAAGAGAGGGACGCTTCCAGGCGCTTGAAAGCTCTGGAAAAGCAATTTTTAAGGGCGGCAAAGGAACATGGCAAGCAGCCAGCTTCTCCCCTGACAGCTACGAATCTTTCCCGCGCTTGCCAGAAAGAGCCATCAGATCAGCCACAGGCTGTAGTTCCTATGGAGTCTCCACCAGAGGGAGCAAGGGAGCTCTCTCCTTCCAGCTCTTTGCAATTTGACAACAGAGAAAAGAGCCTGGATCCCTATGCCTTCATAACAAGTGTCAGACAGCCTGGGGGTCTTGGGAGGTCCTCCCTTTCAGCTACCTTTACCCCCACTGCGGCTGGGGCCTGCCCAGGGGACAGTCAGGGCCCCGAGATTTCTCAGGAGAGGAGACTCATAATTTCTCAAGCCATCTCTCAAGGTATTGCTACAGGCTTGCAGCAATCATTCCGCCCTGATTCCCTTGATCAGGGAGGGCCTTTGACCATCCTTCATTGACCCCATCTGCCAAACCTGATTACCAGGGTCCAGGGGTGAAATGCTTCCGGTTCGCTCTTACCTGTTGGTCACCGTAGAGCTGGTCGTCAAGGTAGTGCAAGGCACCACCCACCCGCCTGGAGGCCCTCCG